>BLXT01006539.1:490387-506758 GCA_019648995.1 Plakobranchus ocellatus | reverse complement strand
GCGTTTGTGGCTCAGTGGCTGGCGAGGCCGCCCTGAAATCTGCAGGGATCCTTCTAGAGTCTATCGTGTGTTCGAGCCCCTCTCTGGCATGAAAGCCTGAGATCACCATGTGGACTGGCTACAGAAACCTAAACGCACACAAGGAACTGGATCTGAGACCACTATTAACTCATTCGATTTATTTTATTTATTATTAAAGAACATCCCAATGTCTCTGCTGAGTGCTGCCACCCCAGATGACAGGAAAAAATTGTGCATCCCTGATACTAGTGATACTGATAGGGAAACAAATCATCCGATATGATTAGATTGAATAAAGGGGGAAAAGTTGCGTTCATCACTGCAGGAAGAAAAAATACAACTTGGATGAAGGGGGAAAATGTGGGCCTACCAAATTTGCACTTGCTGGTTTAGCACATTTTTTTTTTTAATGCAGCTGAAACAGAAAACGGAATGTATAGTCATCTCAAAAAAATCCTCTAACTCCAATTGCAATCTCGTTAGCGACGGCGAACAAATTGAGCAAGTTACAAAATTCAAATGTCTAAGTTACCTGATAACATCAGGCGACAGATGTACAAGTGAAATAAGTAAAAGAATAGCCATGGCCAAAGATACATTTTAAAAAATGAAAACAATACTGCCAAATAGAAACATAAGTATGAAACCAAAATAAGGGTAATTAAAACATATATATATGTATGGTCAGTACTTTTGTATAGTAGTGAATGTTGGACAATAATCAAGAAACAGAGAAAAAACTAGAGAAGCAGTAGAGATGTGGTTCATCAGAAGAATGATGAGGATATCATGGACAGAAAAAAAAGTCAAAATGAATTGGCACTGAAAGAGGCTTATCTCGAGCGATCACCAATTAAAACCATAAGACAGACAACTACAGTTTTTAGGCCATATTAATATTATTTGCCGACACAAGGGTTTAGAAAACTTAGCAATCACTGGAAAGATTGAAGGCAAACGCACTAGAGGTAGACAGAGAATAACTTTTAAGTCGTGGGCAAAATGCAATTTATATTATAAAGTTAACTGATAATAGGTTTGAGAGGAGGAACATAATCGCTAATGTCTGTTCTAGACAAGGCACTTGAGGATGAATATGAATACAGCTGCACCTTCGACCAGTTACACATATTATTTTATTAATATGTCAAGACATTCCGCCGTTGTTTTCAACTAATTTCGCTTTGCTTTTCGATAAATTGAAAAGTTAGGTAGATCTACCTAACAAGATATAACAGATACCGGTAGCGTTTTTTTTNNNNTGTCATGTCTGTTGTACAAAACTTTAAGTACCGCGTTTTGTTCAAAATTGAGGGCGGAATGAAAGTAAGGAGGGTGCCAATTAATCATTAGGAATAGGATAGTTTTAAAAAGAATACTTAAACGTTTAATGAGCTTGTGCATCATTTAGGGAAAATGAACACGGTGAGAAGAACCGCTGGGTCATTTTAAACCCGTGACAAAAAGGGATGTGGGGAACTGTAGGGGCTTGCTAGTTGAATTCTGTTTAAATGAGTACATGTATTAAATATTACTCTTGTCGTAGACTTAGTATGGTAAGAGAATACACCAAGAAGCTAAGATGTAACTGTAACTTGTAAGTGCTGTAAGACCTAGTACAACTATAGTACTACTGCTAATTATATAATCAGGATGTTAACATGTCAATTGCATCAAACTAAGGCACCATCTGATACAGAGAGAGAGAGAAGGCAGGATTGTTGTGATGCGCATCCTCTCACGACAGGGTGTGACATTTTACGCATATATTGTCACTACTACATTGAGATACTTGAGGGATGATGATTTCTTACTTTTTTCCTTTAAAACTGTAGGCTTTTTGTCCTAACTTAGACAAGGTAGTTACGCAAGTCTAGGTTAACTAAGTAAAGGAAAAGATATATGTTGAAAGAATTAGCCAAAAAAAAAAAAAAAAATGAAAGAAAACGATGGATGAAGACAATGGAGTCTGTTTAAGAGTACAGATCTGGACTCGATATCGGAGTGGCTGATCTTGTTCCTTGCAGTGTTGATTTCATTGTTATTGTTATTTATTATTATTGTTTAATTGTATTTTCGAGACGAGATAGGATTTGTGCTTACGTCACTGCCGGCCATCACTTGGTTTCCGGGCTCTGGACCAGTGAAAGACGTAACTGCATTTTTCTGTCTAAACACAAGACCAGCGTGTCAATGATTTAGCTCATCTTTTCGAAAACAGCTTTGTAAAAAAAAAATCGGAGTCCGTTGCAATTCAACCTATGATACCTTAGGGTAGATTTAGAAACGTGAAGTAGGGCGTAGGGTGAGTTTTTTATTGTTTAATTTGATCCGTTTCAACGGTATTATCGAAAATGGAACTTGTCGGCCTAGCAAGCAACCATAGATCTAACCTCAAAACTTTAAAATCTGATCATACGTTATGGAAAAACTTTAGAGTCAATAAGCAATCGTAAAAGACGAATCAATCTATGCAATGATAAATCTAATTTATATAGCTGTTTATTTTCTACCTAGTGTGAATTTTTTTATAGATCTAATAGAAACACCTCAGTATCCTTGACCGGGCAACAGTTAGTAGTGGCTAGCGTCACTATTCAAGTTCGGAAAAAAAAAAAAAAAAATAAAAATAATATTGTGCAACAAGGCATAGGAGAGAATAGGTGAGTGTATTTGATTGATCAGTGTTTTTGGCTAACCTTGATTGCATAGGTCTGTAAATTTTACTTTTTTCTAGAATATTTGTTTAGTTTTGGCCGAGTGAGTCTGAGCATTGCAATTGCATAACTCAGTACTGATAATATTTTCTTAGGGCTGTGGGCGTTAGGTATAAAAGAGAGAGCTTAGAGATTGCTGAAGTTAAAGATAGACCGTTTGTGAATAAGTAGACTTACACAGAGATACATCGTGATGTTTTGAAATAGCTCTTGATATAAACTGATAAAATTTTCGCTCAATTTTCGGCTGACTTAGAATGACGTCTGTTCTTTAGTCTTTAAAAAGTAAGCCTTATCTTAGGCAGAGTTCACCTAGAGCTATGTATAAAGTAATTATTTTGCGCAAAGCCATTTGTGACACACACCCAAATTAAGATCCAATGGTTGAATGAACATTATTTGGGATACATGAAAAAATATTGCAAAATAATGACATGAATGAGCGCTAAGAAAATTTATTCACAAAAGACATAGCCAAAGAGTGAAAAATAATCTATTGTTTGAGTTCTCAAGTCCTCTATTCTATTAACTGAATGTGTTTAAAGGTAACGTGGACCTTTAACAATTTTTTAACATTTGATTAGCAGGCCCTCACACCACAAGTAGAACATTACTCCTGCTAAAAGTTGAGGGAAAGGCTGTCACTCACAGTGTCATTTAAACTAATCCTTAAATGGCACTTTAACAAAACGTCAGAATACAAGAAATCATTGAGGAAACATATTATATGAAAATGCACTTTTATTGACAAAATAGAAAGAAGGACTATGACCTATATGTCGATATAAGTGAATTTGATTTTTCAAAACTTGAAATAACATTAATAGTTCCAATGCAGTACTTCGCACCCTTACAAATTTGAAAGGACTTATTATAGTGTTAGCACTTCAGATTAAACATACTGTTAATAAATGTCTTGTTGACTTTAAAAATCTGGGGCATTATCATGCTGATTAATCATTTTTGTCTGGCTTAATGCAGAAGCTTCATATATACACTGTATATATCCTAGGTTTAAATTTTTTTTTTTTTTTTTTTTTTTGCAAAAGAAAAAGTTTACAAAGTACATCCACAATACATCTGTTTGATTCGTACAAATAAATATGCCATGAAATGTGGTATATGTGAAAACTTTTCATGGTGATCAATTAATTTGAGTTTGAGACAAATCTTTATGGGTGTAGTTAGCAACATGAGACTCATGCAGAACCGTACTATAATCTTCTGGAAAAATCCTAAAAATAAAATGGGGAGAGGGGTAATTATTCTGCACAATACACGATTCTTCGTGTTTAAAAAATCTTATCATCTGACAAGTCTGAAGGAGGAGAGATGATTACTTTTGCTTTAAAAGGACTTTTAAAAAGTATTTTAGTAAACATACAATGAGCCAGAAAAAAAGATTATGCGAAGATGTTTTACCTTATTTTTAAATGTATTTAAATTAGTCCTTATCTGTGCATTTTACTTAAATATGCATATAATATAAGCGTTGGTTATAAATATTAGTCATATACTATGAAAGATTAATTTTGAAAAGCAGTCTTTTGATTTAGAGACACAAAGCTTGATGTTTAGTAAAAGAAATAACATTATGCCTCTGAACTTGATGACAATCTAACCTAGAAAAAATATATGTATACATTTCTTTTTCTTTTTTTTTTCTTTAAATATCTATACAAGTACAAATGATTATTATGAAGTCAACACATTCCGAAACTGTCAGAAGATAAAGATAAAAAGAAAAGCTTTAATTTTTTGAAAAAGGGATTAAATCTTTACAATTACAGGCCTAATAATATGTATCTTGAATTAAAGATTTGAAAAGAAACATTGTCTTTATCTACTTTCCTAATTTCAACCTTGGAGATTGTCTCCCACATAATAAATTTTGAAAATTTGCAATGCAAACGTCATGCAACAGGCAGCATAACAAGTAAGATAAAGTTTGTATGAGACTAGTGGTTTTATGCTTTACATATTTATGGAGTTTACTTTGTACTTACAGAAATTTTGCCACAAAGTTTCTTTTCAAAACTACACGGCAATTTTCCTATTTTGTATAAAAATATGCCCAGTAACCAATGCAAAAAAAAAAAACAAAAACAAAAAAAACGGATACAAAATGCAAATTTCTGAGATAATGTAGTTCAATTGGGAAAAGATAATCCCAAAATTAAAATGATTTCTTTACTCTGCATCAGTCAATTTGAAAAAAATATATTTACACATAGTTATTTCAAGTGAAGTTTAAAGATTGATAAATGAGCATTATTAATACAAAATTCATGTTTAACAAGATAGACACACTTGGGCTAGCCATTTCCCAAACTAATGGAATGCATAAAGAAGCAATGGCACAGCAAACTGAAGGAAAGGCACTAAAAGTTAAAAACATGTGTTAAAGCTTTAGATTTTCAGTTTGAGCATAGCAATATCAGGATTTCATAATGATCAATTGATAAAACCAAGAAGAGAAATTAGCAGCATGCAGAACCGCTCACATGTATGTATGTTCTGTCATCACATAAATGATAAAAGAAAGATTTTGCATAAAAGCACCCATGGAAGATGTGTTTACTGCATCCTGAAGTGTTCATCTACACCCTTTCCCCACAATTATCAAAAATGGCCTAACTTCTCCAAAGATTAAGAGAAGACTTTGGTGTAAAACAGAGAAAAGTTTGAAGTCTAAACCTATGTTTATTACACTTGCACCTGTTTCACAATGACTCATTTTTTAAGGATTCTACACACACACATTGGAAAGTACTGGCTAAACATTTAAAGTTTTCAACAGTTTCTTTTCATAATTTTTGGGGGTTTTTTTGTTTTGTTTTTTTGGCACGTATCTGTTATTATTCACTTTCATTGTATCAATCATTTAAATTTTTAATGCAAAAGGCTTTTTTTTGTTGTCATTGTTTGAGAGTCAATTTGTTAATAAAATAAATTGAAAAATTATGGCCCCTCTTCTCCTGGTGTATGATGGGGCAAATCATACATGTTTCAAAATAACAATGCTGTTATCGAAACAGTGACCCCCCAAAAAAATTAAAAGAAACAAAAGAAAAACAAACGCTCTCTTGTAAAAGATTAAGGCATTAATGGGGTGCAGATAAAGAACCGCACTACGTCTGGTTCTTTTGACCTTTAAAATCTAGAATGTAGGTTCTCCCTGCTTGCCTTGCTTATACTCCTTTCCGTTTCAAATGGCTATGTCAGCTAGCTACCTTAATATGGGCAAAAAGCATGAATCATTTTTTAAACCCTTCAGCACTTCCCAATTTTACTGCAACAGCCCAAAATTACCAAAGCTAGGAAGTTTGAAGTAGATTGTAAATGTTTGTCCATGCCATTTAAAACACAACTGATATATCGGTCCAATGTTTTTTTTTAACTACAAATCCTTGGGCTGAGATATGGGCTGTAAAATTTCCAAAGGGTTAAAAAAACCTTTCGAGGCTGTACTGCAAGTTTTGGCTGGAAGAGAAATGTGGCAGCGATTGCAAGTACATAGGAACCTGTATACTATAAGCCTCCTATCAGTAACTCTCCCTGCTTTCACTCATCTCTCTAGCATTTGATTCTCTAATACTAACAATAACTCCACATTATCCAATTTGAATACAACAGTGCCAGCATATTGATTTATACCCTCAGGTACATGGCAGTTCATTTACCTCGATTTATCAGGACATATTATAATAGAGACACTTTGAAAATGAATTAAAGGAGATTATTTCTAATGGGTAGTAATAATGTATTACACAGTATTTGTGCCAAAAAGAATCTATATACATTGTACCTCAATTGTTCTCTTAGATCTAACGCAGCAAATGTAATAAAAATCAAGTTGCTTAGGTTTTGTGTATATATATATGTAATGAACTGATTCCTACAGCATTCCTTCAAACCACGTTCCATCTCTCTTGAAGTCCATATCCTGCCTGAAGCTCCTATTGTCACATTGTATCTATCGGTACCTCACTGACTTACTTTCAATTCTATGCTGTGATTACAGACCAATTGCATCCTTCTTATCCGCAAAGCAATTGTGTGAGTCTAGACCTAGGCTGGTAAATTTCCCACAAGCTTCATTCCTTTGCTGATCTTTGGCTCCAGTTTATCTCCTTCCCCTGCTAAATGCTTAGGCCTAGTTTTCAACTGTTAAAAAATAAGGAGCAAAGCGATTTGTACAACCTAGCAGTTAAGATCAAGACACTGCACTATATTTGGCCAAGATAGTATAACCGGACAAGTGATTTGATAATGCGCACTGACTTTAAATTATCCAAAATGGTTATCTGAGACTTATTAACTATTCTTTTTACACAGAGCAAAGAAGGGGAAACATGTACCTCGAATTATCAGAAAATTAAATTATCCAAAATTGAATTATGTAGAATCAACTATAAATGTTTTAAAAAAAAGGGAAACTGTTGACTCTATGCACTCTAAGGTTAAAGAAGGAGTAACATAGTTAGTAAACACAATTTAATAAAAGAAAAAAGTTTATGTTAATGAAAAGTATGTTTGCATAGGGATCTGGACAGATTTCAAAACTTCCAAAAACAGCAGTGGCGACAGAGTCTAAAATAAAGAAAGAAATAACTTGAATGGCCTATCACTTTTGAAGAAGAGGACCTGTCAGAAAATGGCATTGAATATGAAAAAATCATAGGCCATTTTATTCACAAGCTAAAATTTTCGAAATCATAGAAGATTTGGGTACTCAAATGACAATAAAACTTAAAACTTAAGATTATTTCCAGATACTTGAGCAATTTTGATTATGGGCCAGTATGGGGATAGGCTGAACGACTTCTGGATCTCCTTTATCAGCTACCAACAAAATGAAGAGGCTGCAGGCATAAGGTTGTGTAGGTATTGGTGAAGGTAGCAGTATTTAAACTATAACTTGGGCTACAATTTCTTTATTTCGTCATGGTTTATGAAATAGATCTAGAAATCGTTGGGCATGTCCTTGAATCATACCATGTTTATAGCTAGCACTATCTAAAGGCATTCTTCAACCAAAAAACACATAGGGCCACAAAATCATCTCTCTCGATAGATTTGTAACATTAAAAATTAGTAAGGGTATTGCATCTGCCAATTATCTTCTTCTTCCTCCTCCTACTACTATTGCTGCTGCTGCTTCTATTAATCTCTACAATTAATTGCCTGCTAATTATGACACGAACAATGTTATAACTTTACAGTAAGAAGAAAAAGTTTAAAAAATCATAAAGCGCTTGAAATATTATAAACACAGCCATGATCTTCCAATCTTCCTAGCAAAAGCAATAATTAGAATTAAAGAGGTTGGCTAAAGATTGATGATCAGAAATTTTAGATTAGTAATCCATATGCACGGCACCATTTCCTGATAGGTCACATAGATAACAGAAAAAAAAAAATGAGTGAGGATTAGGCCCAGCAGCTGCTAAATTATAGAACTATTTGTCAGGATCCAACAATTGACTAAGTTTCATCCCAAGAACTTGCTCGGGGTATCTAAAACATATTTTAGAGTAGCTTTCCTTTTGCCAAAAAAGCTCTCAGGAAAGGGAGTTAAAATATCTGTTAATTTACCCCATCCTGTGTCTTCAGTACGGAAAGTGGCTACCCAAAAGGTATTCCTCATTAAATAAAAAAGATATCCAACACTGCCATAACTACTTTTATGAGAGAACAACGGATTAAAAAAAAAATGTAGTACAACTGTAGATTTCATTTCAATATTTTTTCTATCATAAGTTGTCTCATTCTATGATGACATTAAACAAGTGAATATTCACTACTTTTTGCCAGCACTAAAATGTAAGAAGTTTATACATTCATAGTCATACATCAAACTTGCTTTTTTTCTTTCTAAACATTCTTTTTATTTAAAAAAAAATCACAGGGTAATCTTTGATTTTTGATACTTGAAATTAAAAATAAAATAAATTATCCAGCAGTTGTTACTCATTAGAAAAATTAAATACAATTGAAATGCTAAGCATAACATCAAAGAAAAACAATTGTGATGCCATTTAAATAAATTGCTTGTGAAAAGAAAAGAAAATTTATATTCAACAGCAAAAAGAGAAAAATGATGCAGACAAAATTCAAACATGAACACTTGCTGCACTTTTAAGGGGAAGCCTCAAACACCAAGGTGTAACAAATTGAATTTCTCATAATTGATATTTTCACATGTTAGGATTTTTTCTTGTCATTAGCTATATTATATTCGATTTTAATCTCATCACCTAAATTGAAAAGGACTTGATTGTCTTCATTCAATGCCACTAACATCGTGGAGCGCATTAAATAAAAAAAAAATGTTTTTTCATTTTCCTCTGACCTCAGTTTCATGCACAACAATGCTCACCTCTGTACAAAGAGGTAACACTCTACCAAATAAAAGCTGAGAGTTGCATGGAGTAGGTATCATGGAAAAGACCTAGACAAATAAGGAAATACTCTAAAGGCACTCCTTCTAACTAATTAAAAAAAAAATCGAAATGAACTAAACCCTCTTAATCAGAAGTTTTGGTCTATTTAAAATATGAGAATTCCAATGCAGTTGTTCATTACATTTGGATAGCCCCGCAATATTTGCATAAAATTCACAACCAACCAAAATACGAAGATGTACAATCCACGAAATAATTTTCTTCAATTAAAAAAAAAACAAAAACAAAAAAAAACAAACTTATGTCAAAGACAAAGCGACAGTATATATAAGTGTATCTATTTTTTCAAAAAGGTTCTTCAGGATTCAAATAAAGCCTCTCTTATTGTAAAAAAAAATCTGGTACTTTTTATTGTATTAAATGTGCATATTAAAGCTATAAGTCATACTATAATGGCATCAGAAATTGAATTCAGTTTACCCTCCTCCTTGTCTCCATCAGTCAATTCCAAGATAAACACTATATATGAAATGCAATTCTAACTTTGTGTAGAATAGGAATATTTGCAGAGCTTTATCTTTTGGTTTGTTTGTTCTTCTGTCTGTCCGTGTGTGTGAGTGTGTACAGTGAGAGAAAGAGAGTGAGAAAGAGAGAATATTTTCACAAGACCAGTTCGCAGGAAGCAAAAGTTGCACCTTGAACATTTTAAATCACTGGAAAAACTTGAAACTTTTTTCTATAAGATTGTTAATAATGAAAACTGGGTATGGCTATGTCACTTCTGAGCCCAGATATGGAACTTTTAAAGTTTTTTGAAAAGAAGCATTTGTAAAAAAAAAAAAAAAAAAAAAAACTCTTAATTTCTCTCAAAAAATTCTATAAGCAATAACAAACATATACCTAACATATAACATTTGGAGGGGAGAAATCCTTTTCTAAAAGCATTAAAAATCCCATATATTGCCTCAAAATATCCAGCTTTTTTACTGCAAAGCACACACACACACAAATTTTTTAAAAAATATTACGGCTGTTCTATTGCAAATCAAATTCCTTTAAAGTTATCTTGAGACATTCATATTGTTAAAGAGAAAACATGTATATCAGGCCTGGATCCAGAATTTTTTAATACCTGGTTTTTTTTCACTCTTTATCTCTAGCAAAAGTTATCAGCTATAACTGGGCTTCATTAAAGCCCAATTGGTTGCAGCAGTGACACGGACTCATGCAAATAAAATAGAG
This sequence comes from Plakobranchus ocellatus, assembly GCA_019648995.1. NCBI lineage: Eukaryota > Metazoa > Mollusca > Gastropoda > Plakobranchidae > Plakobranchus > Plakobranchus ocellatus. Next base: position 496,371 of record BLXT01006539.1, on the reverse strand, counting down.
CTCAGTGATGGAATGAGCCACATAAGGTTGATCCACTGAAAGCACACACTCAACAGCAGGTGAAGCAGGTGAGGGGGTGCAGACCTTGACATAGCTCTACAACCAGCTACACATACACACATAATGAGTCACGTGCCAGAACTTCTCGAGGCCTTCACATCACACATGTACAATAATGCACGCTGTGCTTCTTTTCAATATGGCCAACAATGATGTCAAATGCCTTTCAATTGACAAAAAGTATAAAACCATCCACGCTGTTGTCAAAAAGTAAGCACGACTGGCAGAGATTTCTCAGCAGTTCAACATTCATTCAACAAAGGTCTATTCACATCATTATCAAGAATGGAGAGTATCTCTGATTTAACAGGACTATTGCTCTGGTCCCACTGTCCTTGCTATATCAGATTTACACTGCTTAAAAAAGAAAATGACTTGCAAAGAAATGTTTCCCAAAACAAAAATCACAGGGCTTCCATCATTCGCATAGATAGAATATGAAACTATCAGGAAAAAACTGAAGTTCTGTAACTGGAGTCAATGAACTAATCCAGGAGCTGAAACAGTTCAACACCCCCCTTCTCCAAATCACCATAAATCAGAAGCCACTATAAAAAACAAAGGTGATTTAAGGGAGGAAAAGTGACTGCTACTGGTAATGCAAGATGGCTCATTTGTCAAGCAAGTTCAATAAAACAATGAACAACAGACATTCGATTCTATTGTTTCAACTTCTTTTGACAATGAATTGATGTTCTTTCAAATTTGTTAACTAGTGTAGGGGTGAGTCTAATTTAAAAAAAAAAATTCCTTTAAACATAAAACATTATAAGAACCAATGTAATATCTTCTAACATTGGCTCTTTTATAACATTAGTAAACTGGAACATGAAAAATTTACATTCCAGGTACATGCATGTGAGCACGAAATATCAATCCCAAAATGAGATATTCTGATGCAAAAATGGTATATGGGTCTATTTTCAGTAATTTATCACGAAAAGCAACTTCATAGATCTAAAAAAATTAATGATTATTTAAGATTTCTTACTCTGCTCAAATGTTGCAAATGAATTATGGTTCAAAATCATAGGAATAATAAGAAATAGACATACACTTTATTACAGAGTATTTGTAACAACACATGTCTTGACAAACAGGTCTAAATGGGTTGGAAGTCACATTTTGAACATTTTTAATCATAGAAGCTGCCTGTAACTACTTTGTGTGCGTCCTTCAACAATAAAAACTGGTCATTTTGAGCTAAGATATGGGAATTCTAACCTTTTTAGAGAAGGAGAAAAAAAACTAAATTCCTTTTTCTAAGAAGCTTCCAACTCATTACAACTCGTCCAAAGACATATTTTCAAAAAAAAAGACAAAACAAAAAACATCTCCAATCAAATGATCAAGTAATCAACGCAATATATCAATTCACAATCACAGCAAAATTACTAAAATGTTTTGTGCTTGATAGATAGGCCTAATTAGTGTTATACTACACCAAAGGTCCAGTTATTTTTTAGACTCAAACAAATATAATTATTTTCTTTTCAGTCTGAAGGATTAAATTCATATAAAGATTTCACCACTTGTGTCAATGAAATAGTAATTTATACAGGACTCTCAGCATACACTAGTTTAGGAAATTCACTTATAAAGACGAACAAAAAACTACTCGTAATTGTAAAACGAATGTGCCTTGCCTATTCAATTTATCTAAGATAAAGATAATGATGTACTGGGAATGGTAGTACTAAAAGCATGATAAATGATATAAACTTAATGGCTCTTCATATGCAGGAGATTATTTCATAATATAAAATTATTATAAAAATGAAGGGACATGAAAGGCAAACTGTGAAAAGAACCATGACATAATTTTGGTGTATTAGTGAATCCCTAATACGGGAGAGGTTTGGAGAGCTAACTCAAATGCAACATAGATTTCCTGCTGAATCAGCTGCATTTACACTTCTGTTCAGATTTCTACATTCTTTAATAAAATAAAAAAAAAAGAGGTTCCTTTTCAAGCATTAACGTACAATTATCAACATTATTCAAAGACTAGATGATTCTAAATTTTGAAAAATTCTTGCTCAAGCAATATTGTCTCATAAAACAGATATTCAGACATCTAACCATTCTCAAACCTTACACAAACTCTTGATTTTTTTTTTCTAAACCATTATTCAAGCATGACCAATAATAAATCTAATCATTGGATCAATGAAGCACTGCATGAACAAAATTTCATTGAAGTCAACTTAAATTGAATTCAAATACCAACAACTTTTCTTACATGTTAGAGTAATTTTGATAATTTCTTTTTTTAAGGATTAATTCTTCCTAATAAGGTTTATTACAGTTTTTCACAAATACACACACATATATATATGTATATATATATATATATATATATATATATATATATATATATATATATATATATATATATATATATAAAAACATACACAATTGATTTTATTGTTGCATAAAGATCATTCTAATATAAATTCTCATTCAAGCGTATTGTTATCACACAAATTTTCACACAGTTGACTATAATTAATCTTTCACAAATTCTTATATTCAAATGATATGTACAATATAAGATAAGAAAAATTTACTCTGCTGAAAAGCAAGAGGTAAGCAATTGAAAATTACATTCAAATAAAAATACATTGTTTACATTATTACAGAAAACATTCTATAAGCGCTCTGCAACTTTTCTTGAGGAGGGGTAGGCTGAATTACTGAGATTCAATAATTGCTAAAACCAATTTTATGAACGCTTGCCGTTTAACAAATGAATTGAACATACAAGCATGACACACAAACACTGGCAAAAAAAAAAAAAAAACTATGTAAAATTTTCAAAATTTGTATGCATCCACCTTATGTTTCATTCTACCGTTTAATAGGGAAAGGGATAGTGTAAATATAAACATTTTTATAATTTTTTAATTGTAAATTTGGTTGAAAGATCTAATGGTGATAAACTTGAAAATATTTAGAATTTTGGAATCATGAAAGACCAAACTTTACTCAGTAATAAGGCATGATTTCCATTCAGATGGATCCACAGATCAGCATCCTTTACAACATTAAGCACAGAAGATGTATTTTTGAATTCCTTAAGTTGAAACAAAATTCTTTGACTGCATTTTCATAGGTTTTTATTGTCTGTCCACAGAATCATCTATTCTGCTATGTATTAATTTTAAACATTATCACAACATGGGGAAAATCTTTTTTGATAAATACTCTTGGAGAAATGATTCTCTCAAAAAGCATTTAAAAGAAGCTTTATCTGATAAAACTAAAAAATTGTGAATATAATGAAAATTTTCATATAATTTGCTCATTTAACTAGTTATGCAATACAAATTCTTAATGTCCATCACTATCATACTATTTTTTTGCATTGTTAACTGGACAAATGGTTTTATAAAGTAGCTGTCAGTGAAATAAAAGAAATCAAATCTCTGAGCTAGGGAGCAAAAAATGTTTCTAGACAAATTAAGAAAATTTTGAAAGTATTGACTGAAAAAAGGTCTACTTTTCAAACAATGATTCATGCAAAGTCATCATTGCAGCCTCACTTGATGGCCATAACTCTAGCAAGCCCGGGAAGAACTTGAGCTTGAATGGGAGCAGGGTCAAATCTCTCACCATCTACCATAATATTACCATTTGAGCTGAATGGCTCCAGACGAAAAGCTAGCACTTTTATAATTTCTACATGGGGAGAGGTCACATGGTTTCCTTGGCTGAAGCTGAGAAAGAGGCGGAACATGGCAGCCTTGGACACACCCTTGCGTACCATCATCAAGTTAATAAGGCCATCCTGAAGACGAGCATCTGGTGCAGCCAACATGTCACTACCCAGATGGGTCTGATACACACCTAGCACCAGGACGAAGTCTCCCTCCACACTAAACCAGCTCTCAGGAACAGGCTGGTCTAGGGGAGCTAACAGTGGCATGGGGACTGGACTGTAATCAGCCTTCCTGCCCAGGTAAGTCTCTTCCTCCACACCAACCTCTTCATCATTTCCTGCTGCATCCCGCCCTTCCCCTGAAGAACCACCAGTTTTAAGAACTGTCATATGGTCACTTTTTTTCTCCACACACTGAGGGACCCAGTCTGCTGTGCACTGGGATGTTGGAGTGTAACCTTTTCCAGTGTGGTTGTGCGAGTTTGGTGTTGGTGTCACCTGTTCTGGGTGAAAATCCTCGTGGCTACTATTTAAATCTGAGGCTGCCCTTGAAATGTAGTTGTGACCATTTTCAACAACTTTCTGGTCTATATGTAGCTGGTTGGGATCATTTTTGTAGAGCTTATTATCACCTGCTCCGATTGAATTAGGCAAACCTGAGACACTTTGAATAGGCAATTGTAAGTCACTGTGAATAAAATTTGCTGCATCTCCTCCTTCTGAAGCAGGAAAGGATTTCTCCATTTCAAAGTTTTTCATATTTTCTTCAAGATTCTTGTTTGTTTTGATTTCCTCTTCAATCAGAGGAGAACTCGTCTCTGTAAGAGAGGCAGCTTCGCCTGTCTCTGTATACAATTGACAATCCCTAAATCCATTTTCATCCATGCTAAAGCTTTTATGGCCTATCAGCTTCGCAGCATTTCCGTTTCTGTCATCCTCAAGAGAATTAAGAGTTGCTTTGCTACTGCTTCGACTGCGCAAAGACAGTCTTCTAATTTTAGACAAGACTTTTGTGTCATTGTCAGCCATGGGAACATATTCTGCAATTGGCAGAAAAGACACTCTACCTTTATAAGTGCGAAGCCCTGAAATATAGAAAAATGCCAGATTATTGCTTTCTTCTTGTGTCTGACGAATAATAACTATGAAAGACATTCACTCAGCGCTAGGATAGAGGTGGAATCTTTATTTATGTGATAATTTTTTAAGTTTCAATTTCTAAAAACAGAAAAATTCACCTGTATTAGTTTCCACGATTTGTAATTCATATAATATTTTAGCCATAATTGTGTCAAATATTATTTATAAATAAAATAAAAAACTTTTGATACATCAAGAACTGACCAAGAATCCTGTTAACAGCACCAACTGTAAATCGAGTCTCCCCAAGGTTGCGATATTTCTCACTTTCATAATCAATGTCTGCCATGATGCCCCATGTGATGGAGAGAAAAGAAAAGAGGGTTTGATCAGGCAGGTGCACTGCCACCAAGTCCATGGGAACCACCCGGTGCTTTACCAGGACAAATGTAGAGTGAAGGACCATGGATGAATCAACAGGCTCCCTAGCAAAATAGGTTTGGAATGAAAAGAGAGGGAACAGATATTAATATTAATAAAATAGTGAGTTAAAAAAGGTAAAAACAAACCAGTATCAACTAATTTGACCGGTAAAGTGGTACATGTATATTTGAAAATGACAAGCTCCCAATAAAAAAAAAAAAGGCAGTAAAAATATTTGGCACTTGCTCAATTTTTAAGGCTTAAATCAGTTCTCATTTTCTTGACAGAAATTGATAAGCACAAATCAAAAATAAATTTCCTTATGGGGAGTGCAAAAGGTTTTTTTTATTTATTATAAAACAGACAGAAGAAAAAAAATCAGTATTACTCAACTTTTACCAAAAAAAGAAAAAAAAACCTTTTACAGGACCTAAATTGCCTTGTTGCACAATATTATTTTTAGTTTTTTTTTTCGGAACTTGAATAGTGACGCTAGCCACTACTAACTGTTGCCCGTTCAAGGCTACAAAGGTACAGTTGACTACTGATAAGTCGATGTCTTTGGGGGATTAAAATCAACATCGACTTATCCATACATCCACTCATCCATTTTTTCCATTGATTGGGAAGGGGCGAGCAACGTGTCAAAACAGCGGTACCGGTACTGATGTATGTGAGGGGAGAGAAAGTGATGAGACTGTAGGCCTAGTGATGCGCGAGCCGCCAACGCCTAGACCTATCGGAGGGAGAGAGGGGGAGG
>BLXT01006539.1:471406-490340 GCA_019648995.1 Plakobranchus ocellatus | reverse complement strand
GGGGGGGGGGGGGGGGGGGGGGGGGGGGGGGAAGTGGCAGACAGAGGCAGGCATTGTCTGTGTAGGCTCGATTGTAAATGTTATCCAAGACAGAATGATGACTGGCGAGTAAACACAGCCTCCGGCTAGGGCCGCTGTGCGGAAATGTGGGGAAGGGGTAATGTCGGTTGGGTAGTTTGGACTGTAAGTAACCGTTGCCCGTAACACTCGAGTTGTTTCACGTCTCCTAAGGTTCTCAAAACTTATTATACGGGTAACAGTCAAGTCTGGCAGGCCATGTTTTATGATCGCCCGTTGCTACAGATTAATGATAGCACACGCAAGATTTTTTATTCTTTAAACTAGATCTAGATCTAGTTTCTGGATGGAAGATCGACTTATCCACCGAGAACTAGCAAACACAAAGGGAGGGGGAGCAAAGAAAGAGGATCCACTTGACCGTCGACATCGACTCATCAGCTTTCTCTTTACAATAAAACTACTATAAAAGGGACCGTTCCGAGAAATTACAATCGACTCAAAAGAAAATCGAGTCACACGAAGTCGACTCAAGTGAAGTCGACTGTATTTCTATTAGATCTACATGTATATAAAAAACTCTGACAAGATAGAAAATTAAGAGCTATTCAAATTTAGATTTATTATTGCACAGATTGATTCGTCTATTTTGATTGCTTATTGACTCTAAAGTTTTTCCTTAATGTATGATCAGATTTTAAAGTTTAGAGGTTAGATCTACGGTTGCTTATTAGACCGACTAGTTCCATTTTCTATATCACTGTTGAAAAACACCGGGTTAAGCAATAAAAAACTGACCCTGCACTCTAGTTCATGTTTCTAAATCTAGTCTTGGGTATCTCAGGCTGAAATGCAATAGACTCCGATTTTTTTTACAGAGCTGTTTTTGAAAAGATGAGCTAAATCGCTAACACGCTGGTCTACTGTTTAAACAGAAAAATGCAGTAATGTCTAACTGGTCCAGAGCCCAGAAACCAGGCGATGGCCAGTAGTGACGTTACTCAGTAACAATGCAATAGATACTAAACATCTATTGCCTCAAAAATTGCCATGGCTTCAAGAATGACCTATGTAGCAGACATATTTGTTTAGAAAAACTCTATATAAATTGCATTTAAACTGACTACAACAATTGACCGGAAAATTTTAAGTGAATGCCCAAAGCCTACGTCAATTGCCTTAATACTAAGAAGATTCAAAGAAAAGTCAGCGGAAGAGGGTTCACTTGTGATAGTTCTTGATTTTGCACACAATTTTCAATCATAAGTTTTAGACTATGACTATAGCACTCTAAATATTTTTAGTCCCTTTAGCCAAGCATCTCACTTAGTGGTAGTAGTACAAATATAACATAGCCCAATTTGACCTGCAAAAACAATTAGAAAAATCTGAACGCAAAAAGGCAAAATGTTCAAAAACAATCTCATGTTTTGTTAAATAACAAAAAACATAGACTCTATCTCTAAAAATGTCATGAATTTTTAACTCGTATGGTGTGAAGTAGGTGAACAATCTTCAGTGCAGCCTTGCCACAGGTTGCTGTTTGCAAAAATATGGTTGTGGCAGAGAACCACATGCAAATTATAACTGATGTGAGAAATGTACCTATTACATGCATGGTAGAGACAAATGATTAGTGAGACCATAAATTTTTCGGAAAACTAAGACTCAGTGCCATGCGATAAAAGTCATTGCTTTTGAGGAGGATCAATTTTATCTTTTGATTTCCATGGGCTAAAACCATGAAAACAAAAGTAATTTCCAAATTTAATCATAAATAGTAGTTCTCAAATCATACAGTGCTTCCTGCGGGTGAAAAATAAAAATATTTTTTAGAAAAGTTCAAAAGAAAAACATGTATTGACCCTTACAAAAAATTTAAGAAAAACAATATCTCTGAAATATCAATGTACAACACCATATAAACACACAAATCCAACCAAGATTAGCTGTTCATGTAGTCTATAGTCTGCCCTAAAAATTTAAAAAAGACTGGGCCTTCTCTCATAGTAATATATCTTGCAAGCAAAAAAGATGCTAGTATGAATCCAACATTACATAAACCTTCTATCTCACTGTAGATTCATAATATTCTAACAGGCAATACCACAAGTGAGGGTGTGAACAAGCACACACATCGAATGTCATCTTGGACGCAATCTAGAACTCTCTTTGTCTCCCAGACTCAAATTGCGGAAGCATCTCATTAGACAATTTTCAAACAAGCAACCAGCATTTTGAGACCATTTACCTCTCTCAAGTGAGCATGCAGGCACATATACACTTGCATCCAATAGTCTCTTAAAAATATTACTCCTTTCCGAGGCCTTAAAAAATCCAAACACAAAAACTCCTTAATGGCTCTGTTGGACCATAGAGTCGAAGTGTGATATCATTGCATCATGTAAATATTATAAGCCAACTGCTAGCCAGCCTTACCACAGCACAATCTGTCCCTGCAGAAAGTTGTGCAAAAAGTGCCAAAAGTTGCACTGGGAAGTTGCAAATTTCAAAATAAGCAATACAGAGGACAAGCTTTTTTTCCGCACAAAGCAATGAATCTAAACGTTATTCTATGTCACTTTCCCCCAAATAAACAAAACCAGGCATAGTTTGTCAAAATTGGCCAACAAATGAAAAAATTTTACTAAAAGTTGACACTTCTCCGAATATTATTGAAAGGCATATATATTCAAGGACTCAGGAGGTCCGTGACAAACTTTTTCATAGCATGCAGCTGCGAAGTTTACCATTTCTAAGGCCTAGTATTTGGGTTGAGGGAATATCTATAGACTAATTTATAATTTGTACAGTAGTTGTTCCACTTCCTGCCATTCTAAATAACCAATAATAATCATGGGCAAATATTATGCTGCTTTTGGATGCTCTTACATCCATGAAGATTTAAAAAGTAATGGCAAAATCAGCATTTACCGCTTAACCTTTCCATTCAAAGCACTTGTCAAGGAATGAGCTCAGAAGAAAAAAACTATATGCCCACTGTTTACTCTGCTGTGTGCTCAAATCACTCTGAGGACAACCACATCACTCACCAAAACTTCACGGATAATATTTTCATTTTACTATATCCCAAAAAGGACTAACAAGATGATAGTGACAGACAGAATTAACAAACCTTCCCCTGTAGGGGCTATCAATATCACAATTCCACAAAGCTAGGCAATACAATATATAAACGGGTTCCATCTAGCTGGCCATGGAGGGCCCAGACTATTGTTAATCTCAATTATCAAGAGAGGGCTTGTCATCATGACAGAATTTTTATTTTGTTTTCAATTTTTCATGCAAAACACCCTATCATAAATCGTGATCACATTTTTCCCTGAAAGTTGCCCAAAAGTTGCACAAAATGGCAAAAGTTGCATTTTGCGCAAATTCATGCAAAAGTTGCTTGCGCAAAAAACCGCAGGGACCGCACAATGTGAAAAATCACACATCCCCTATATTTGCATCACACACACATGCACACGTACTCATTAATTTCTAGTGCTTTTCCATTCCCAAAGCCAACTAAAGATTCAAACATCTCACTTATTTAGTGTAGCTCTAAACATTGGATCACAAAGTCTAAGTGTGGTTTCAATGCATCATTACATGTATGTATCAAACAAGCCAAGAACCACAGCACAAGGATGTGAAAAATCTCACTTTCACTCCCATTTTTCTCACATACACACCTCCGGCACTATCATCGAGTGCCTTTTTGTTCTCAAGGCCACCCTTCCAACATCTAATTGGTTCTTGTAAACATTAGACCACCAAGTCCAAGTGGTATATAATCATTGCAACATGTTATGAATGCATCAAACAAGCCATTCATAGCTGGCCTTACCACAGGCTAGGAGTGTGAAAGAAACAGGCACAAATATCTTCCCTATCCCTCCACTGTAGCCTTTTGGAGACAAAAAAAAAATGACCAAGTGTTCCATTAACTGTCCTGAAACTGGACTGTCAGCCATTTGTTTGTGTCTGTCATGTGTACTGATGACCATGCTCATTGAATACCAGTTCCAAACAAGTTAAGCCCATTCAACTTCATGTATACCAGAACATAATTTTAGATGCAATGATAATTATGAACAGTAATAGAGTCAATTAGGCACAGCTCTCTTCACAACCGTGATATGAACTATAAGTAATGTCAAATAATGAAGGCATGTTGATCAAGTGCTGACATTGTCTTGACACTTATAGATGAAGTATCAGGACAATACCAAACATGCCTAGCAGAGCCACTTTAACTACTCAATACACATCTTACATTGTTTAGTCTTAAAGCCAAGCCAAAGTTATCCCCTTCTTTTGTCTTAAACTCCAAGACACATAGAGAAGACTTAGGAGAAATACAACAAAAGAACCACAAGACTGTAAACTTATACTTACACAATTGACAACGACATGGAAATTTCAATAAAATGCTAATGGTTAGTATGTTTCAATTTCACTGTATTTAATAGTGAAAAGCTGAAAGCATTTTTGCATTTTGCAATCTAAGCTACGCTAGTGGGAACGAGATAGTCACATGCACATACAGTACACCACACTTAATTTGAAATTTCACAATTTGATGTTTTCCTTGATTCGACTGACTTAAAGTCTCAAAGAGAGGAAGAAAGGCATTGCACTAGCCTGGACCTAGACCTATGTTCACTGGCCTGGACCTAACACTGCAAATATCTGGGTATGGCAGTGGCAGGTATCCTCCACTGAGTACCTTTAGTGTGTGTGTGTGTGGGTGTGCAAAGCTTGTGGCCAGGGAGAAGTTTGTGCTGTAACGTTACAGTAAGAGTGACAAGCAACCGGTTTGGGAAGGCTTTAAAAAATTAAAATAGATAGAAAACAGTGGGAGTGAACAAGGGGACGAATCTTGATTTGCCTAAAACTGAAACTGAAACAGTGAAAACAAACTGAAAAATTTCTTTTGTGTGCGCCTGTGTAGTGTCTGGTTTGATGACTCCAAGCTAGGCTTGCCTATGTGGCATGTATGTACCGTGTAGGTCTGGTCTTCAACTTAGCCAAGCTAGCCATCACACCACTCAATATACAGTCGACTTCACTTGAGTCGACTTCGTGTGACTCAATTTTCTTTTGAGTCGATTGTAATTTCTCGGAACGGTCCCCTCTATAGTAGTTTTATTGTAAAGAGAAAGCTGATGAGTCGATGTCGACTTAGCCGTTCTGACGGTCAAGTGGATCCTCTTTCTTTGCTCCCCCTCCCTTTGTGTTTGCTAGTTCTCAATGGATAAGTCGATCTTCCATCCAGAAACTAGATCTAGATCTAGTTTAAAGAATAAAAAATCTTGAGTGTGCTATCATTAATCTGTAGCAACGGGCGACCATAAAACATGGCCTGCCAGACTTGACTGTTACCCGTATAATAAGTCTTGAGAACCTTAGGAGACGTGAAACAACTCGAGTGTTACATACATCAGTACCGGTACCGCTGTTTTTACACGTTGCTCGCCCCTTCGCAATCACACACAGTACTGTGTATCCATGTAATCGCCTATTCGGCCGTGTAGAATCTAGATCTATGATCTTAAAGTTAAAACCCGTCACTGTAGGTTTGACTCTTCACTAGAGCAGTCGATTCGCTATAAAATCACAGCTTTTTTTACCGCTTCGTTCAAGATTCCATTAGATTTAGAAACATGGCTGGAAGAAAACTCACTATTTTGCCGTTGATACGCAAAATCGAATTAGAGGCGGTTGAAAGTGGCAAGAAGCAAAAGATCGTAGCCGAGGAATTTCAAATCCCTGCCAATAGCGTCTCAACTATTATAAAACGCAAAGACAATTACAGAGAGCAGTTCTACTCGGGCCAAGTTGATGTTAACAAGCAGCGTGCTAGACTAGCAAACCATGATGACGTGGAAGCTGAACTTCTGAGATGGTTGCTCCCCTTATTAAAAAATTAAAATGGATGAGTGGATGTATGGATAAGTCGATGTTGATTTTAATCCCCCAAAGACATCGACTTATCAGTAGTCAACTGTAGAACATTCAATGCAACTGGCTCTACTTATTTCTAGCTCTCTGCAGTCTAGACTTTATCAATATATCAGCTACCACACCTCAACAGAAATTCTCTCCAGTGTTGTAAACTTCCAGACTTAAACCAACAATGATGTTGCTTGGGCCATGTCTGCTCTATTGTAAAACACTAACCCCCCCCCCCTTTCTTTGCTATAACGCTTGTTCTTCTCCCAATTCAATTTGCTTTTAATTCAGCATGAGTTGGTTGATCCCTTTGATGTGGAATTATTAGGTGTGCACTGTACGTTTTCCTGACTCATGGTTGCTACTGACCCATCATAAAGCGATGAAAAAAAAATTTTTTTGGGTATGATTACTGCAGTAAAGATTTCAGACATTATTGTAAAAAGCTACACGTAGGCCTAGATGTAATCTATTTCTAACTGCTGTATTAGAGACACCGAAGCCTTACAATTTTTTAAAATGCTATTATAGGCAAAGCCCCTATATTTTCTGTTTCGACGAGATCTATATCTCAATCAATAGATTAAATTTCGATGGCAACACAAAATTAGCACAGAGAGAGATTATGTATTTTGAGAGCACATTTTCCCTCTCCCTTCTTCTTCTTCTTGAGGTGCCTTCACACTTATAGAAGAAATATCAGTCTAATATCAAACATTCCTAACAGCGCCACTTTTAACTAATCAATACACATCTTACATTGTTTAGTCTTAGAGCCAAGCCAAATGTGTAGGAAATTTGTGGTGAAAAACAAAAATTGCTGCCACAATGTATAAAGACTTGAAAATGAAAATGCAATTTTATGGAGGGACAGCCAAATGACTTCAATATTTCAAAAGGGAAAATTAAACAGTTTTATTTCTCACCCTGCAGCATAGTTGATAGAACAGCAGAGAGCATTGCCAGATCCACCGGGGAGACAACCAATAGGGGTTTTCAAGGAAGATGCCCAGTCATCCCTTTGCATAATGCCATTTATAGTCTGATGCACAGAACAAAAATCATTTAATATATGGCAGCACAAAACTACATTTTACATAAATTGCACATTATAATAAGAAACTAGGAGTGTAAGACCTTTCCAAATGTTATAAATTTATAAGACAAAAGCTGTCTACCAAAATGTCATGACTGAACTTGAACAAAATTTTGCATGAGATGTGTGATACTGATAGATGTACTTTTGAAATCTATACTTGTGTTTCACAAATTATGAAGGAAAAAACAAAACAAGTAGTCTTAAATTTAAATTGTTATTAAAATCAAGAATGAATTATTTTGAAAAGCAAGGATTGATAGTATAGAATGAGAAAAAGTTATGTAACTTACCTCAAAAATAAGTCCGTCGCCAGATACGATGACAACTCCATACCATTCAGATAGATCTATTGTCTTCACAAGTTCACTTGCATGACCAGCATGAGCTGTATATAATAGACATTTGAAAATTGTCCTGTGGCAACAAAAACCATATCATGATTCATACTATTACATTACACTCCTGAGATTTTCAATAAGTGTAACTTTGTATCTATTTGGTTTAGGCAAAAAAGGGAAATTGAAGTATGTTAAAAAAAAAAAAATTAAATCTAGCTTTCAAATCACTTTATCATTCATTTAAAAAAAAAATTTTATTTTGGACTTTTTAATATGTTTTTAGGTGTAAATTGATAGCCTCAGAAGTTTAAAAATAACCAGCCACTTCCATGAAAAGTAAGTTCACATTTACACAACCAGGTATGCCCTTTACATGGTGTACACAATGTTAAAATTCTTTAATCAAACTGACTTTTTAAATGAAGATTAAGAATAAAACAATCAAAGACACTACATGTACTCACTTGTCACTATTGCTTTATATGGAATGGAAGCTTCAAAGAGTACAGGAATTATATCTTGTTTGAAGATAGTGTGTGCTTTACCAGGCCCACTAAAAGGATTAATCAGGAATAACCATCGTTTTCTCTGTGGTGGAATGTTACTGGACAGATCTGAAAAAAAAAAAAAAACCATATTAAAAAAAGTTTTAATAATATTATTTCTGTAAAGACGGTCATTTTGCAAGGCTAAATACATGCAATTTTAAAAGAAGAAAGTATTTGAAATTTGATTAAAGAAAAAGTAGTGCTACCTTTTTCCTAGTAAAAAGTCTCCAAGCATAAATTTTCGCCACAATCAATATATCATTATACTCATGAAACAGATCAAACAAGTTCAAAATTGTATACACCTAGGTCTGTAAAGAGGCTGCAATTTAGCATCTCCTCAATTCTGTGAAGATCGTACATGGCGAGAGCAAAAGTTTCAGTACTTTTTGCCTGACAACTGGTTTAATCCATCCATAAACTCCAGAAATCAGCACTTACCACGGTTTGGGTTTTCAGATTTGGATCAAACTTTAATCTTCAAGATACTTATTATTCAATTGATTTGTTTGAATTACCAGTAATCATATTTAGACTTTTTCCTTCAATCTCTGGGTGTACAAAGGACACAATGTACATTGGACATTCAAAGAAAAAAAAAAACCGAATTGTGAACACATAGTATCTGAATTAATGCTTACCAAAGCCTTTATACTACTTACACAGACAAGAGCAATATTAAATAAAAAAACATTGGACATTCAAAGAAAAAAAATTAATTGTGAACACATCGTATCTGCTTTAATGCTTAAAACCCTATATGTACGTGTGGGGTAATTTTGTTACCCCAAGGCTTGTTTTTAAATTTTTAAAAATACTTAAAATGATAATTTTTCTTTCAGCTTTTCAATATTCTTCAAAAATTCAATTTGTCATATGATAACATAATAATGATTGGCAGAAAATTAACACTGAACTGACCTGAGGTCATTTCCGAAACCCTCCCTTATTTTTTACTATGTAAAGTATGGGATGATTTTGTTACCATCCATGTACGGATAGGTATGTATAGCGATTTTTTTACTATACAGTAAGGGGATATGCAGTTACCCCGCACGTACGGATAAGACAAGATTGCTATTAAAATGTGGGGGCACTCAGTTACCTCTGACGTACAGATACGGTAATAAAACACCTTTTACGGATAGGGTTAACAAAGCCTTTATACTGCTTACACAGGCAAGAGCAATATTAAATAAGAAAGAAAATTTTTCTTTATTTTCAATTCATTCACATATCACCAATTTCTTGCCAGCACCCACATCAACAAATCAATGTCTATAGTTGAACAAATTTGCACAAATAATCTAGGACTAAGTTAATAACCTCTTTAAGCTGACCATTCTGGGCCACTATCTGCTGGGGCAGTGATGGTTAGACTTACTGATACTAGTCCCTCCTTTGTCTGTCTTCTAACGTATGACTGAATTTGATAACAAGAGGGGGTGACAACTGGTCAACCAGCCTATCAGTATCACAAGCCGATACAAAAGATGCTGAAGGAGGGGGAGAAGGTTAAATGGTGATTTGGAAGTAGTCCATCCCAGGCCAACTTACTGCCTATCTAATTAGCAAATGTTGTTGGTTTCTTTTACTACTTCAGTTAGTGTGGGGGCACGGAGAAGTATAGAGAGAGAAGGGTATGGTGCAGGATAATGATCTACCCCAAACCGCATGTCGCCTTATCTTGAAGGTTTCATCTCATCAGGGCCAACACTCACCTGAGTAACTCAAGATAGGAGTTGTATTTCTTGTGTACATACCATCTTGGTTACCATACAATTTGAAGGTTAAATTTCGTTGTTTAGTCTTGTTCAAATTTTAGATGATGCTAGCAATTAACATTACTGTAACTTTTCAGTGGGCTTGTGGGCATCCCTAAGCTTGCGCGCCATTTGCCCTAACAGTAACACATTTGGAAATTCAGAAGGGCAACGTTTTTGTTTAGAGTAATATTGTAATGTTGAAAATATACATGCAGACTTTGTTCACTCTTTGAATTCATCAATGGGTATCCACTGCCCAGAAACAGTGTAGCATTCTGTGGCCAACACATTTCTCTATAACCATCAGTGGTCTTCACGGACAGGTTCGGCTGTATTTCAGTCTATGTATAATGAGTTCATCCACAAATATGGAAACATCTGAATGACACAAGAGACATGTATCAATGAAACCAGTTTCCAGGAATTTGCTTGAAAGAAGCTACAGTCGATAAAAATTGGATATAAACCATCTTTCCATATATTCACTTTCTTTGATGATAGCCTAAGTCTTAACCATAGTGAAATAAAAAAGGAGCTGAGTAGAGTTGTTTAATTGATAAAACAGGGTTTCTCTAAACCATTTCTGAGGGAGGGGAGAAATACAATGGTTGGGAGCTTATACAAAAAGGCATAGAAACAGGTACACAGATTGAAAGTCTCACACAAGCATTGCTCTTATGTATCTCCATTTACACTTGGCTCCTTATGCAAGTTTTCAATCATCATCTAAAATGCCATGAAAGGAAAACAATAGTTCTGGATAATGTCAAAATGGAATTTTTCCCCGATTCAAAAATACCAAAATGAAACAACAAATTATATGATGGTTCTAGCACATTTAAATTGTCATTTATGAAGAACATTAATACAGTAATACTTTTGCTGGAAAAATAGAGGCTGATTTATGAAGAAAAGTTGCAAAGAGCTGAAAAATTAAGAGAAAAACATAATTGTACATGTATGTTTCAAATGCGGCACTTCAAATTAAAAAAGGTTTTGGAGAATCCATTTTAAAACCAGTGTTAAAGAGATTACAGCAAGGGCCATGATGAACACAAGAGAGAGAGAGAGAAGCAAACAATTAATAAGCCAAAAAAAGATGTATTATAGATGTCGGCATATCTATTTTATTCAAGTTTAATACACTCAAGTCTTCAGAGGCAATTCTCATGAGACTCCATGTAATTACAAAAACAACAACAACAAACATTAAAAGGCAACCATCAGAGGCAATTCTCATGAGACTCCATGTAATTACAAAAACAACAACAACAAACATTAAAAGGCAACCAATTTTTCTTCCCTTACTTCGTTGTAAGTTCACTTTGTTGAAGTAAAGTAGACAATGACTAATGAGTTGCACAAAATATGTAAAATTTGAGAATTCTTAGGACTATTAGGCAGAGATCATTCTAATATAGAATTCAAATTGTCAAACAGGCCATTATATGAAATGTCAACCTGAAGGTGAAAAATTAAAATTGATCACAGAGACTGAAAGCTTGGTTTTTTCATATGATCAAATGTTTATTGACATGCTGGCAATACAAGAATATGAAAGAGAGCCATCATTATATTTGATGGCCCCTTTTGCAAAGGATCATTTTTTGTAAAAATCAACATGTTTATATAAACATCAGGATACTTAATATACATGAAGGACAGGAAAATAGCACATTTCCTTTATTATATGTTATATATGGAATGCATCTTATTTAAAGAAAGCATCTGTTTGGTCACAATTCCAGCAATTT
Organism: Plakobranchus ocellatus; assembly: GCA_019648995.1. Classification (NCBI taxonomy): domain Eukaryota; kingdom Metazoa; phylum Mollusca; class Gastropoda; family Plakobranchidae; genus Plakobranchus; species Plakobranchus ocellatus. Next base: position 478,856 of record BLXT01006539.1, on the reverse strand, counting down.
TGTTCAAATGGAAAAGTAAAAAGAACTATGAGTACCAGTAACGCACATCACATTCAAACTATATTACTTTCCTTATTTCATAGCAACTGAAGTTTTAACATTCCAAAGTCTGCCGCTTCCTACAAATGCCAATGCCAATACAGTATTCATTAAAATCATGAAAATAGTTTGGAACTTCACACATCTGTCATTTTTGGGGATTGAAATTTGTAACACGTGTTACATAATTTTTTTGAAGAATGTTAGATCAATAAATCCATGCAGTGCGTACATGATCAATGTTACTTAGCTCACAAAACTAAATCTAAAACAACGGGGGAGGGCTGATTTTCTTTACAATAATTTTTTACCCATAAAAAATTTAATCCTCTTTACCTGCAGAGACTTGCTCACTTCCACCTGCTCAAAAACTTATCACTACCTCCAGTGCAAACCTCTTAATTAAAGCCATGAGTGTTTTGAAGGTGAGGTGGGTTGACAGTTGCAATACACAGCTTTGGAGTAGGCTTGAGTTGATATTATATAACCCTTTTTTGGTTGATGGTGGTTATGCCAAGCTCTGCATATACACCTTCAATTTCTTCTCATTTTCCTCCACTATGCTGTCCTCTTTCTGTATTCATGGAGCCTACTAGATGACATCTGACTGACCTCTTTCTTTTGGCTATCCTCCGTGTTCTTGTGTACTTTCTTAAAAAGGCTTGAAAAAATAAAGAGAATAGAATTAGAAATGGACAAGATCAAGCACGGCTAGAATACTGACGAATGACCAATTTATTATTACGCTAAGACCAAATCACAAAGGCATAAGCAGAATAGAACACTAAATTGAAAAAACAAACACTTGGAAAAGACAAATTTATTTCTAAATTGATACTGCTTTCGTCTATTAACCTTAAAAAATGGAATCTCCGAGCATAGACTACCAATTTAGAATTTAGATCATGAATTACGAAATCTGATAGCTTTAAAAATGTAAGGTCTTACTTAAATATCCAGGTTTGATGTTAAACAATCGATTACTTTAAAAATTTTTGATTTTTAAAAAGTGAATTACCTGTCTTTGAAGAATTTGGACCATCATCCATGCTGGTAGCAATGTCAGCCATTCTTACTTTTGTACAAAATTGGGAACCTAAATGAACTAAATCAATTTGAAAATATAAAACATGTCTTGCACGTTTTATTTTTTTGTTACAAAATATGGATATGGATATTATATAAATGGACATTGTTTTGTTTCAATCTTTGAAAAAATTCATGGCACAGGGATTTGAAAAGGTTGCTTGATTTTCTTGGAGTAATATGTGACACAAACCTTCGACCCATTTCCATACACTTTGTTCATGTTAGCAGTAATACTATTGGTCTTATTTTTGTAGAATTTTAAGTATTTTTGTACGCAAATTATTTTACTACAAGACACTCTTTAGATTTGTCAGCCATCTTAAAAATTCTGCAAGTGTAACACACGTCTCATGGAATGGTCCAAATAGTCACAACAAAGAGAAATCATTTATAAGTTTTAAAAAAAGTGAATTCTAGAGATGACTTTTGTGCATATTATATGGTGCATCATTTACGGGATTAGGCCCTAGATCTAGAATCTATTGAAACAACAAGCCACATCACAAAATACAATATTTAATGCTTTTCTGGTCTTTTATCATCAAGTGACACAAGCTTGGTTATACATTCTTTCAGTAGGTCTATGAGTATGACCAAGTTCAAGTTTGAAAGTTTCATTCAGCTTTATTCTCTGCACCTCCTGTTTATTTGTTTTACTAACCTGTGTTCTATCATAAAGAAAGTGAGGAGGAGAGGAGACAGAAAGAGAACAATTAGTTTTATTTCATATCATTTGAGAAGTGGTTCCCTAGTGTGAAAATCTTTCTCTTTTAACCTCATCAGACTAGATTCCTGGTTAACTGGGATCCTCTTCAATAGATCTCTGCCTGATTCCCAGTAGACCAGGATTCACTAACCCATTTATAGAATCTGACTAAGACTAAGTATTTTAGTATTTGACCAATCAAGTTTCTGTTGTCATCACATGAGGTCAAATTATTTAATAATGGCTGTGACCATCAGTTGAGTTGTCTTCTCTTAATGTTTTGTGAAATTTTAGCAAATTTTCGACATGAAGAAGGCACCAGGGACGTTGCCAGGGAAACTCCCACAACAAAAATTGTTTTCTGCAAATATATTTTTGAACAAATCATTAATTCTGATGAGGTTAAACAAGAATTTGACCAAGATTAGCCTAAGTTATAATGAAAGTGGCAGCAATGACAATGAGATAGAAGAGCCAATAGATAGATCTAGATCTAGATCTATAGATGAATATAGACTTGAAGATAAAGATTGATGGTGAACGAATCAGATTTCGGGAGGAAAATTTAGACAGGGGATGACAGAGACATTCACTAGATTCATTGGACTCTTTTTCTGTAAATGATATCCTCATCATTCTTCTGATAATTTATTTGTACCCTACCCTGAATTCAGCCATTTTGCTCAGGAGCTCAGGTGGGAGAGGATGACCGCCAGAAGGGGCTCAGGTTTGAAAGGGTTAAAGCACATTTTTAGTGTACACTCAAGAAAAGTACATCTACGAAAGCTAAACTGCAAACCAATCTGTCTTATTAGGCCTACAGAATAATCATTTGAGAAGATGAAAACAAAACACAGTTTCTAGAGATCACATACGATTCATTTCTAAATTAATTGCTGAAACAGGCCTGATCAACAAAAATTCAGCCACCATTATCCAAGAGATGGGGATCTGAGATGATCATTTCATTCCAAAAATTTTAAAAGATGTTTTTTTCAAAACAAATTGTTTGTAATTGTTGATAACTGTTGGTAAATTCTTAAAGTTGTCTACAGTTGACTACATTGCCTCATTTCATCAAAATATGGCTACGAGTGCCTTATTATCAGAAGTCTTTCCTTTATTTCAGACGTGGCATATAATGCCATTGACTCTTGCATGCAAAATTGACCTTTCATGCAATAAGGAACAAAAATTACCTTGCAGATTAAGGGGAATATCCCTGCTTAGACAATTGATGACATTGCACCACTTATCTGCATCACTTGTATTCTTTTCGAACTCCTCTTCTGAATTTGTGGATGATGGGATTTCAAATGCAAATACTTGCCGTTGTCTAACTTGTTTACTACTTAATTTTTTTTTCACAAATGGGTATGCAAATATAACAAATCCACAAGAAAAACGAGTCAAAGCATTTCGTATATGGCGAAGAAAATTTTGGGGCTCCACATAACCACTCTCAATGTTATCTTTGTCATTGGGTCTGGATAGTGGGTTAGGAGTAGATCTATCACGTTTGCAGAGGCTGTGGCAACCAACAATGTCACTTATTTTGAGCAATGACTCTTCATAATGAGCACTGTTGTTAGAAATCAATGAAAAATATATTCCACCATAACTTAAAGTAACTCTATATCGCCCTTTTCTCTTGGGTAGCAAGAGGAAGTCTCTCTCCAAGATCACTTCATCACTACGCGACGCCATTTTGACGCGAAATAATCTCATGTGATTAAAAAAAAGACGACCATGTGTCACGTGATTACAAATATGATATATTAAAATTTAAAAAAAATAATGATTTTCTTCACCGAAAAATGCTCAAATCAAATTAAGATTTTCTTTCTGCAAAAAATGGGCTTCTTCTACACTTTCCTTGCACAAAGAATCATAGTCACAAAGATGGCACCGGATCTAAACTTCTGTTCCTCCAATCTCCACGCGGCTTTCACCAGCCCGTGAAATAGAGCAAAACTATCCATAACGTTACCACACGGCTATTTCACCTCCCGTCTCAATTCATGAAAAAAAAAAAAAAAATCACACGATTGAAGCCTGTGAGCCATAATGCTATCACCAAACATCAGAGTACATAGTTATGTAGGTATTTCCTTTTTAACTGGAGAAACCTTAAGATTGGCAGTTAATGTTGTTCAACCGCCGGTACATCTTCAAAATTCTTAACATTGTTTATTTGTTTCAGACTTTCACGGAATACGGTAGGCGTATATGTTTTTTTCAATCGCACTTAACACTTCAGACCATAAATCTGATCGTAACTCAAATGATAAAACTTTATTAACCTCAGTTTGGTTTGACAGCCCAACAACCAATATTCTTTCACTTTTTATTTTTATTGTTCATAAAAAAAAAACAAAAAAAACAAATGAATACTTTTCAATAACAACAGAGTACTGTGATACTCATACTCTGTCGCAATAACTCATTTAACTCTCAAAATACAAATGTGTCTTCGTCTGGGCAGGATTAAAGTGTCGGCCTACGGTATGCATCCCCCTTTGCCTTAGAAACAGTTCACCAGTCTCTTTGGCATTTTCTAATGTGGTTACCGATAAGCTCAGTGAAGTCTTCTGAACCCTGCGCGCCGGTCAATGGTTAGTGCGTAACATTGTTAGGACCGCAACAGTATGATCTCTGAATTAAAATAAATTATAGGGCTGAATTTTTTGGACCATACTATTAGTTCCTAATGGCTAAATGACAGGCTTCAATGTGATCTGTGATACGAACAGAGTACGGATACAATATGAAAGAGTACCGAGCATATTATTTTATCGTAAGACATGTTTGTGGTTGATGTCACTGAAAGGTGAGGGTTCAGCCTATAAATATTAACAAAGTGTATAATGAAAGTATAACTGAAGCTCACAATGTATTTTTTATGCCGTATTATTAGAGTTACGTGGTTGATTGCTAATGTTTACTTCTCTGCTGTTGCCATAGAGATCCTCCTATATAAATCGGCTATTCCTAATGTTATTGTATCGTTCTGTCCGTGATTTTGATGAGTCCATGTGTGTTTTCAATTTCGAATGCCTTTTAATTTATTTTTCTAACATCTAGATCTATACGTTTAATTTATAATAAACCTAAGTTGCTAAAAAAAATAATAACAGCAGCTAAGCTTCATGCGTCTACATAAGTGATAATCAATTTTATCAAACGCAATTAATTTTTGTCCGTTGCTTGGAAAATGATAAATATCCGCTAGGTGCATTTAGAGTTTAATCCATTTATGAATAAGCAATATTTTAAAGAAGAAAGCCTAAAGTAATGTCTTCATCCGCTTAAAAATGGTCTTTCAAGTTAGGTCGTAGGGTCTTAAAAATCTTTGTGTTATTAGGATCTATATGATTATAGTCTCTAGAGTTTGCGAGGAACTGGCAACTTGAAAAATTTAGCGCCAGTGATTTGGGATTCTCCTTTTTTCAGTATTTCGCAACATTCATTTACAAAAAGAGAACTTGTCTCATCAAAGAAAGTAATCTCGGAAAGAAAAAAAAAACTATTTCATGCTACATGTATTATCGTTGGAGATCCAATAAGTGCTAAAACAAATACGGGTTTAATCAAGAGTTGAAGGAAAAAAATTAATGCAGAGCATAAGCATAATTTTTTTTTAAATGTCTATTTTAATTTAACAAACTGGGTGTTAAATCAGTCTTTATCAATTTAAATTTTCAGTATTTTTTTAAAAATCTCATTTCATTATGCCATTAAATGGGATCTTACTCGATTGATAATATCATATAGGTACTATTTAAATTAGGGAATTATATTGAAATTTAACCTCACTAACTTTTTCACAAAATGAATGAAGCGAAGTCAGCTTGGTTTTTTTAATGTTTAATTACAATGAAAATTGCCGTGAAAAGTTGGTAAGAAAATTGGTAGAAAAGCTAACATGGAAAATAGAAAAATTGATATGGCATCAGTTGCAGTGAACCAGGATACTAAAACTTGGAGTGCAGTTTCTTGTAGCAAAACAAGGATTTTATTTAAATAAAATATAATGTAACAGAAAGGAACCCTCAGGCAGTCTCAGCTTTTATCTATAGCAAAGTAGAAAAGGATAAGACCAGGCTTGCTGAGCATAGCACATGTAAATGAGCATATAATCTAAACGTCTACTTTCCAGGTTCTGGCTAGAAGAAATACTCATGCAAGAAAGGACAAAGTTAGGCCAATATAACTTAATAAGGCTAGAATCTTGGAATTAGGCTGCCTCAAGGCAAGGCTTTCGACACAAAAATAAAGAATACCATAGTGAAATTAGCTGCAGAAATGTTTTTAACGTGGGGAAATGCAGACAAAGCTTTAGTTGTGTTAAACAGACAACAGGTACGTGAGCTTTAATCACAAACAACATGATCTTATTATTGCAAATGAAATACAGCCTGTTACAGAAAGTTTGTGCACATATTTTGATTGAATCGATGGCCTAAATAATTGCTTAATACATGTATCATCAACTATTGTAAACAAGCCGTTGAATGTTTACATCTAAAAATTGTGGATTTGTCAATTTAAGAGTTAACTATGTGAACTCGATGTCATCGGGTTCTACCTAAGCAATTCGTGCATTTTGGTTGATCATCATCATTGTTGTTACAATGGCAAGTAGTTGCATTGATGATATTACTTGAAATCGCTGCACTCCGACATAATTATGTTGGAAAGCTGTCACGATGTGACAATATTGCGCTGTCTTTTTAATTTCGCAATGAAATCGGCTAAGTATTATGGAAACGTCATTGAGTCTTAAGGACTACTAACCCATTAGTGCAAACCATAAAATAGGAAAGACAATTTGTTCAATTATGATCAATGAGTGATCTCTAGTGTGAATAATTAGGCTATAACAGTACACGATCCAACATCGTCTTTAATTAGCAATATTCACCCACTTGATTTTTCCTTCTATGAATAATCTTGCAAACTATAAAATGGGAAAGACAATTTGTTCAATTATGATCAATGAGTGATCTCTAGTGTGAATAATTAGGCTTTAACAGCACACGTATTGACTTTTCCCTCGTAATATTATGAGAGTCTGTACCATATTCTACTGCCATCCTACTAGTGGGCATGGGTGTCACAGTGGCTAGCGAGTTCAACCTGGATCTGCAGGAACTCTTCTCAACTGTCGCGGGTTCGAGCCCCGCCACCGGCGCCTTGGTTAGATGGAGGGCTTGAGCCTGAGATCACCTTGTTGTGGACTGGCTATCTACAAAAACCAAACCAAGCTTGTCCTGCCAAGTCTCCTGAGCTCTAGTCATCTCACATTAATAATTTTTCGACAACTTTGACACATATAAAAATAAAACATAATTCCGTTAATTCGCTAGGGAAGGTACATTTTGGCGATGTTCGAAATACATCTATATTTATAAATTTTTTTTTTACCTGCTCCGTTTTTTCGCCGATTAATATTAAAAAAATATTTGCACCAATTTGCAATCGAGGCCGAGGAAAAGGCCTTCTGCAAAAATCAAAACTGTATTTGCGTGTGTGTGTGTGTGTGTGTGTGTGTGTGTGTGTGAGTGTGTGTTTTCTACGAATGTTCAAGATTATTCATAGAAGGAGAAATCAAAT
>BLXT01006539.1:455231-468532 GCA_019648995.1 Plakobranchus ocellatus | reverse complement strand
GGGGGGGGGGTAAAAAGTCCCAAAGAAGGTGTACGATTATATTTGAACAGCCCCTTATCTTTCAGTCGATAATTTCGACAATGTCAATGAGAATTGTTTCCTGTTGACGGAGATTGTAAATCAAGAACTGTTAGATAATAGTATGAAAGGTAGATGTATAAAGAACTTGTTAACGAAACTCTGTATTAAGAATGCATTGATCGCTGTTGCTCAGCTTGTGTTCGTAAAAATTGATGACACATTTTCAAGGGCATTTCTGAGGTATCAAAAAGTAAATAAGTAAAATGGGCCAGGTGGAAAAAAAGTGAAACATTTTCTAAAGGTTTAGCTTTCAGTTTCAGGCAAGGTACGCTCTCAGACATTTTGGAAATTTTTACATGATTTTTTTAAGCGTTTAAGAGTTTCGGAATGGCAAAGAAAGAGGTACCAAGAACTTAGGGATAATCTTTCTAATTCTACGGGTCATGCCACGTGCACTGTCGACTTTGGCTAGAATTACTTGAGTAATATCGAACATTTTTCGATAAGATTTTTTAAAAGGTGGACGGACTATAGCCTAGGACACAAAAAAATATTTGCAGTAAAAGCGATTATACAATGCAGTAAAATCAAATATGTCCCAGAGAACGAAGTGCAAAGTGCACATAGAAGCTATTGGCAGGTGACCGTTCATCCTTGTGTGTTTTTCTGTCGGTGTCAAGAGCCTTCATGCTTTTAAGACTTTGACCCTAATGACAAGAATACCTGATTTTTTTCAGATGATTTACCTAGTTCGTACTGAGTCGTTGCCTTGAAAAACTAAGCAGTTAGGGATATCTGTGGTGCACATGTTCAGTGATGGCTGCTCCAGGCAATATAAGAGCAGCTTTTCATCCGTTCCATCAGCTTCAAGCAAAACATCGTTCCCTTTGTATTATCAGGAATTTTTTTTTTTTTTATCCAGCGACGGCAAATCACTCTGTGACTCAGCTGGTGGAATTGTAAAAAACTCTGCCACAAGAGCTGCCCTTGGTGGCACTGCTATTCTTCAGAGTGCTGAAGAATTGTTTTACTTCTGCCCAAAAAACGTGACTCAGCAGGGATCCTCTGATTGCTCTGGTCACATTGGCAGCAATCGCTCTTTTGCTCTTGTTAGTTCAGGAAAGCTCAGCAGGAAACCTTATGGACCTTTGTTACCCATTAAACGGACCCAGGCCATTCATTGTCAAGTTTACGCCATAAGTTTAAGGGACCTCTCTTGTTTTCGTCAACTTTGTTAAGAGAAGACAAAATTTGTCCAAGACTCCAAGCAAAGACTTTATTAAGGATTGGAGGGTTGTTGAGTATGGCCTAGGGAAAAAAATTAGTACTAATACTTTTGTTTGCACTTCAGTTCCTGATTCATCTGATTCCAATGATCATGCACTGTTGTATGTGATTGTGAGATATATCTTCCCTTTGAAACTGTAAGTTTACCTGCCACCGTGGCTGAGGATGTTGATTCATTGCAACAATCCAACAGAACCATTCTCCCAAGTAATTTAATCAGCTCCTAATGTCCTATCTGTGGCAAACTCTCGAGTTGCTGAACTGAATAAATATTCTCTACCTCTCATTGATCCCCAAAAAAGCAATGGATGTTGGGCGTAGTTGATAAACTTGCAATGGATTTGGTCTCTTCTTACCTTAAAGTACAACTCTGTTGTAACAATAGCAGCACTATTGGCAGATAAAAATAATTTTGTATTCGTAGGGCTTTGGATTTAGTGTGGTTTCGCAACCAAGTCCATCATGTTGAGATCAGATACAGAATAGTAAAAGAACTTGTTTGAAACGAACTGGATTATCTTTGTCTTGGTCCAGAGGATCTAATTCTAAAGCTGTTGCATCTGATATCAAACTCATGTGAACAGCCTCTGTCTGAAACATTTCGACATGAAATTTTGGAGGTCACTAACAAAGGTGAATACATAGGTATGTAGCAACGTATGGCTGCAGCAAATGTTTTTGGTTGCAAGAATTTTTTTAGCCTGACAAGGCATGTGATAAGTACACATATATATGTACTTATTTTTTTCAATCGCACTTTGCTTCCTCGTAGATTCACTTCAAACATACTGTTGCCCTTCTATGGCCTGCCACAGCGGCCCAAAGTAATGCAATGCCAGATCACAGATGGACAGCAAACCATGTTGTGCCTCTAATGGGACTAACTCAATTTGTACGTTGGGAAATTATGGTGTAGCGAATTTTCAAAAGCTTGATAGTAGGCCTATCTTTTAAAAAAGTTTTTTGCACAAGTTGATTATCCATACCAAGTTTTCCCTGTGATCTCTTAAGTTTTAATGTAGGCAAATTTTGACTATATATCAGGCATGTTTATCAATGCCTGCTGGAATTATTTTTTTATTTTAATATTATGAAGCATGAAGCATCAAATATGAGCAATAAAAATTCACTACACTACACTAAGGTTAATCAAGCTTATGGTTTCTTTGGGAGAATTGCAATTTTTTTTTCTTATATAGCCGTTTTAAAAAAGATGAGATCATTTAGTGCCTCCCAATGGTGTGTTGGCAGAGAAATGTACTCATGTCTTCAAGGCTCAATGCCTAATGGACAATGGATGGCAAGAGGACTATTCAAATTTTTTCCTACTTTTACATGGAGAAAGTTTCCTTAAATAATCTGTGCTGTACTGGTTTGCCAACTTAGTATTTTTTTTTCCCAGAATATTTTTCTCAAAGAACCAATGTTTTGATGTGATACTAGATCAAAGGATTATGGTATATATAAACTACCATAAAGATAGTTCAAATTTATTAAAAAAAAAATTCAGTTACAGGCATTTTACAAAATGTGTACGCCTTGAAATTTTAAGATTGTGACGCAGGCCTTATGTATTATAACTGGTTTTAAATGCTTTTATCTACGATAGAGACATCTTCCAATATCATGTTCTGTTGAAAATTGCTACAGAAACATACTTTTTGCAGCAGGAACCCAGATAAAAAAAAAAAGGTACCATAATTGAGTTTTCTAATTTTAAAATCATTATGCTGCTTGTATTGAAAGCTCCAAATAGGAGGAAAAAGTTGCAGCTCCAGCCTTTTTTCCAGACAGTCCACAGAACTTGAAGGCAACTCAACTGAAAAAATGGGTCGCCTGGTTTTAACGCCAAGTTTGAGAGCATAGCCTCTAACTTTACAATGAAGAAAAAAACCTTTCAGGTCAATTAAAAAATTGCATTATTTACAGTGATAGGTTATCAGCCTTACAGGCTATTCAAATATTAAAACAAAAGTTTAACAATTAAAGATATTAGGTGCATTTACGATTTCATCAAATCCTAGGTTACATTTCTTTCATCTGGATCCTGCTCATGTAAGCATCCAGGGGAACGAGAATGTGGACAAACTTGCTAAAGACACTTTAAACTATGCTGTATTGTCACATAAATTCATTTGCTGGTGGGATGTCAAATCAAAATTTGTACATCTACACCACAGCTGCCAACAGATCTAGCCAGCAAAAGATTTGAACCAAAAATGTGTAAGATTGCCAAAAAAAGTATGCAATCATAGACATGTATATATTTTAAAAAGCTCTCCCATAACGCAAAGCATGAATTTTGAAAAAACAGCAAGCCTACCTGAGAAAGAAATGATGGCAAAAATATGAAATTTTAAAAATTAGAGTTAAAGATATATTGACCTTTAGGAACTTTACTATTGAAGAGATGCTGCAGAGACTGATTTTGCTGCTCTGAGCAACTAAGGGGCCTCTCTCGTAAAAAGGTGTAAAATTCAATAAATTGGTGTAAATGTGTACAATGGCCAAATGCTTATTTTTTGCGTAGGGTTGGTAGCTCTGCTAAACCATTAGGATGCTGAGGAGACAGTCACACTCCATGAAGTACTTCCAAGCCTGGGGCAAAAGTGGTGATGGAGCAGGCAGAAAATGAAAGAGGATGATGTGTAGGCTCCAGACATGGCTCAACCAAACTACCTTTTAAAAATGAGGGATTGCCTTTTTTTCTATGCTTGCAACAGTCTCTACACTATTCAGAATATTTTAGTTGAATGCTCAGACTTTCAGGTCACTAGGCGTTAATACAACAACTTGTACACAATTTTTTAAGAGGTCAGTCTGTTTTACATTGTGGGTTTCTTAACTGAGGCTGTGTACGGTTTCCTTTTAAAGCTTTTCATATGTTATCATTGATTTTTAATGATTTTGAACCTTTCATTTGGAGTCCCTTTGGCCACTTCTAAATAATGGCCTGTAAGGTACAAAGAACAAAGAGAAACCTGATCAATGAATGAATCTGTTGGAGAAACTGGGTATGATACGCAGTGTAACAAAATAATTGAAAAAACAGTACGCACACCTATAAATCTATGAAGACACTTTATTTTATTCATGAAAAGGTAATTCAAAGAATTTTTTTTATGCTCCGAAATTTGCGGTTTGTGCCAGATTTTAAAAATATAAAAATGTATAAAATAATGTAGATAAGATTTTAGTACAGGCTTTTAACACAATTTTGATGCTTATAAAAACAAAAAATGCCCACTGTAGCTTAATAACAAAAAAATTATGATTTTTACAAAGTTTTTCACTGCATGACCTTGAATCAAGTCCAAAATCACCTTTCCAAGGTCACATGACAGTTCAATCTGTAGAAATTGAAGAATACCATATTATTCTAGCATAATTTGCAGTAAAATTACAACTTTTCAAAATTTACACTTCAGGCTCTCCACAACATTAAGAAAAAAAGCCCCTCAAGAAAAGCCAACTTTGTAATTAGACTATTGTTTACACTAAAGTAACTTTTCTAATATTGAAGATTAATAAATTAAATACATAATTTTTTAAAACACTCTCAATGGACTAAACAGAATGCAAAGCTGGTGAGTAGGAAATAATTGCTTTCTTTGGGTAAACTATTTTTCATTGTTCAAAAAATAAGAGATTATAGTACCCCTCAAAGGTGTAAACGTTTTATTTTGTGTGACAGTAAATACTTTGTTAAGCAATAAAATATTGGTACACAAAAAATATATCAAACTTTAAGTACAGGTACTGATTCTTTGATTCAATCAGTGTAAAATGTATTGAGTATCAGTAAAATTGTAAATAAGGAATGTAAGCTTTCAATATGATACCGATTACTATTACATATAAAAAACTAAACGTACAATGTAAATCAGAGAAGAAAAATAAAACTATACAAAAACCATCAAAAAGATCTCTACAGCTGTAGTATACGAGAAAGTGGAAATTCATTCTCAAAACTTAAAATCCTTGTAATAACTAAGATTTCTCTTTCTAAAATTGTAACAATGTTTACCAATTTCAAACAAGAAAACATGTCAATAATACATGATCATAATGAGAAATTGATTTTTTTTTCTTACCATATAGAAGACTAGACTTGAATTATGACTTTCGCAAAATTATTGTTAGTTTCCACACAAGCACATTATATTTAAATTTTCAATTGCTAGATACCGGTAGTACATTAATACTGTAGACTTATTAGGAAAAGAATTGTCTTGATAAAAATGTAGCTCGGAATACAACATCAATTTGCATATTTGTTTTTATAGAGAAAAAAAAAAAAGGAGTTAAAAAATACTTGGACCAGAATTAAATGTAAAAGAGTAATTACATTCTTGACTTAGGGCAAGGATAAAATCTTGTGTAAATTTAAAGCACCATAAATAAAACGGGAAGACAAAAAGCATGAGCTTGAGGTATAATTAAATGCTCATTAGTTTCTGTAATGCTTTGAACTTATATCTTATTCTTTACACATTTTTTTTACTGAAAAGACAAGTACAACAATATATATTTATACAAAGGAGTATAAGTCTTATAAATACATAATATATTTGTGAAACCATGGGATCTTCGGTTGCATTTTACTGTCAATGTATCAAGATATAGCTTTAATATCCTTCTTTCAAACCAATAAAATAAATAGTAGTATATTGATTGCTTCCTTTACAAATCAATTTAAAAAAAAAAGCCAAAAGCCAAATTGTGCAGCAATAAATTTTCCTTATCTGCCTGAATCACCTATAGATGCCACCAATATAAATGATATGCATACAATTTTTCTCTGAAAATTTGAATTTCTTTGAATCAATTTGAAAAGAGAAAAATAATATTTCTACTGCGTACATAAATTCACCTGATATAATAAAATAAATGGTTAAAATACACGACGAGACAAAGAAAAAATAAAAAGATGCAATTCATTAACATGCTTGAAAGGTGAGTGATACTTTCTCCTCAACATCTCTTGCTTGTGTTAACCCTCATTGATTTCATACTTTTCTGAAAATATAACAGAAAACATGATTTTTTTGGAACTGTTATTTTTTTTATATCTGTTTACTGTTTGTTCTCTTGATAAATAAGGAATAACAAATTTCACCTTCAAAGGTTTAAATGACAATAATTAGGATAGAAAAATGTACTATTTTTGCCCAATTCACAAAACTAAGACAAGAAAGTCCATTGGTAATGGCTTCACTTGTAACAGGATTCTTGATATACCAATGATGTCCTCAAATCCTATTCTCTCCCTTGAAAATACATTGGACAAAAATACTTTTGTAGCTGCTTTGTAAAATAAATTGAGGGTAATGACTATAATGCTCACAATATAATGTGATTGACAAAACTCTTCCCAATTCACAGTATGTCATAAGTTTGCCTGCTGAACAAATTCTTTCCCATGTGACAAAAATATTGAAGTGCCCTTTAGCTTATTCCGGCCAAGGTGCACGATATGCCCATGAACTGGGAGAGGACCAACCTAACAAAAACTTACTGCAGTGGGCACGGCCATCTGTCTCAGAGCCTTTCATCACATTGCCATTGTAATCAACACACCAACAAGCCAATTTCTCTCCATCCATTCTCTTGCATTGCTCAGGTATGAAGTAACCCTCCTTGTCACAACGAGGCATGTAAGTCACTGTCAACAAAAATAGATAGGATAAAAATTATCAAATTGCTTAAAGACTTACTTTGTTTATGTGTCATTCTACGGTAACTGATGGGGGCAATTAGAGCATAGTTTGAGCGAAACAAACAATCACAGAGATTGTAAAAATCACTTTTTATTACCTCTGACAAATTCAGCTCAAAGAAGGATAGTGAGAAATGTCTCAAAACAATTTTTATTAAATTTGATTGCTTAAGTTATTTTGTGACCTTAGTTAAGGTCAGCAACTGATGGAACAGAAAAAGTCACTCAGATATTACATAGGTACGTACAACAAGTTCAAATATATCTGATTTGATACAAATTGTGAAAGTCTTTTTCACATGACAGTAGAAATAATGTGGTTTTTTTTATAAAACAAAAAAAAAATTTATGTATTGCCATTTTTAAACTTTTCAGGGCATAAACTCCGAGTAACTGATGGGACAAAAAAACCCCTCAAACTCTGGATTTCAATTTCCTTTTATTTTCATTTTCTCTATGTCATCTTATTTTTTAAAGATGGCTGCCAAGTCACCTGATCACAAAAGGAGAGTAACTCTAACAGAAAATGTCACTGCAATCAAAATACTATAACTTGGAACAATTTCCATTCAGTTTAATACATTTTTAAAAATGATTTTAAGGGAACATTTTCCGTGGAATGGCCCTTACATGGTTGTCTTTTGCATTATACTTCTATTGCCTTGATACGCCATCTTTTCTTATGAGACTTTTTTTTTAAATTTAGAGCAAATATATTCCAAAATCCAATGTATCAGCAATAGTTTGGTAACAACAACAACAACAAATAATAGCCATGATAATTGAGCTGCCTAAGGGACAAGCTCTTAGTCCTGCAATATTTTACAATATTAAATCTATTACCTGGTTCCCCAGACATCCTGATTTCATCCATATTCCTGTAACAAGGGCCCACTAGTTTTGGGAAAAACAGAAGGGAGAAAAAATTGATTAAGGTTAAGACAAGATTTAGCAATCTCGTACACAAAATACTGAGGGATAAAAACACAACCTTCTGGTACAAGACACATATTGATTTATACAATGTCCTGTTGGTAAAGGAAAAGAATACCCGGCAGCCGCAGTATTTGATATATAGAAAACAAACAAACACGCACACACACACACAAAAACAATGACCAATAATGCAACACATGTTACATTTGTACATCAAAACATTTTGGTTTGAATACAAATTACTCATTAATAGAGAGCCATATTAGAAAGCAAAAAAAAAAAAAAAGTGTTAAAATTTGAATGAGTAAATGATATGGCATTAAGTCAAATGGTGGTAGTGATATGAATGAATGCTAAGAAAGGACAGAGGTTAGGGTGTGAAAAAAAGCCATTAGATAGAAAAATCACACCTATGAATGAGTCAATGTCTTTTTATTTTGAGAGACAGAAGAAAACATTGACTAATTCCTATATTCATTCAACCATCACAAATTGGAGCAACTTTTTAAAAAGTAAAAGCTTGGCTAAAACAAAAACATCTATGGTAGAACTCACTAACAGTGAGATTGAAAGAATTGGATGGGAAAATCCCGCAGTAAGCAACTCCAGCTATGCAAGTATGGGAATAAATTCATTTTAAATAATTGTGAAATAAAAATTGTCTCCCTAGCCTCTTTAACTTATGATAGGACTGGTGAAGCACCATTATTAACTTTGCTCACTTTTTCTTTGCTTGATTTTTTATATGTATGTGTGTATGCGCGCGCGTGCCTGCTTGTGCTGCATTTAGCAACATGGGATTGGGATGCAAATGGGAAAACTATGTATTTCTGGCAGTATCCCACTCTTCCCTTACTTGCTCAGAATCATCCAGGATCTGATATTCTTTGTTACCTTACATGGTACTTATTTGAAGAGAGCTGGCCTGTTTTCCTCTTAGGCAAGGCATGTAAGATGTTTGAGATGTCATGTAAGTTAATTGGTCCAAATAATGAAAATATCAATCTTAGATTCTTAATGATGGAGAGTGCAAGTGATAGGTCTACATCTAGTGGCACTGAGGCACAAGATTAGCCTTAGACTCATTTACACCACCAGAGAGGATGGCATGTAGTTAAACCATTCAAATTCCCTACTTTACATTCATAAAGTGTAATATAGCATACAGCCCTGATCTTCATGGACCTCACTGCATGACGCTACCCCATCAAAATTCAAGGTAACCCCTTTCTCTGTTTTCCATACTCCTCTTCATTAAAGAACAGTAGGTACACTAAGCAGCCAATGATTGGCTCTATATGTTGGACCAGTTATGATTCAAAAAGCAACCACAATCTTGTTCCTTCTCTATGTTTTATTAGTTACAGATCCATTAATCATCATATAAAAGGAATAGCATAAATTGTTGTATGAATATGAAGGACAGCTAAAATGCACTAAAAAAGTCTCTTTACCAATAAGCACTCTTAAATAACGAGGTTTGCCCGAGCAAGCAAACAGAGAAACATTAAGTGCTAGGCTACATTAAGTTTTGCTGATGTCTAAGATTACAGCCCTGGGTGCGAATTTTCTAGTGTTTGAAGCGTTCTCTATATTTCCTGGCTTAGGGTAATTTCTCTATAAGCAGACATATTTACTACAGAATAAAGATGGGGAAAAAAGGGGGATATGGTCTCACAGCACCCATGGCTGCAGCAGAAGAGTTATTAGGGGTCCATTAAAGCATACATACAAATTTAATATCATATAAAGCACTCTCAATGTCTATTGACTAGCAAATTCAAATGACAGCAAAATTCATTTATGATAGCTTCCCATACATGTTTTGTTTATTACAAACAGGCCTTTAAATTTTATTTTTAAAATAACAGCAAAAAATGTCTTTAAAAGACTGGCCAATCTACTCACAAACATTAGCAAAGCAGCAGCACCATTCTGCACTTGAAAGGACACCGTCAGCATTGTGGTCACAGGATCTCAGGTAAGGCTTCATGCAGGGCTCCATGCTATTTCCCTCTAAAATTGCAGTCTCTCTCTCATTCAACTGGTCATCACCATCTTGGTCCATCTGATGAAACTCATACATTGCAGACTTCATGCACTGACAGCTGTCACCTATAAAATTTTTTTTAAAAGCACCACAACTCTGCAAAAGGTATCTTTTGATATATTCACAAGAAAGCTAGTTTACTAGTTCAGTTAAAAAAAACTAATAACAGGGTCCCCAGCAAATGCTTGAAATTTTTTTCAAGACCCTATTCACAGGTTCCAAAAACTTCACCACACAGAAAAATAAAAAGCAGGCTGTATAAAGTAAGTACAGTACTTTTAGACATCTAAAGACTATAAGATGACTATCAAATGCAAATTATACATCAAAATACAAAATCAGAATCTGACAAAGATAGAAATAGATCTGAATCTTGATCTTGCCTAGACATGGTAGTGGAGAAAGAGAGAGACACACACACACGGCACTCCTGAACAATTGCAACCCTGTTTGTTTACATGGCAGAGTGCTCATGTTTTATTTCTACATCGGAGCTTATCAACTAAAACCACTTCATTTCGTCACGACAAAGGTAGGCCTAACCATCCCTTCGAAGCCAAGAGAGAGGGGCAGGGAAAGAGACACACACACAGGGAGGCAGAGGGGGGGCAGTCAGACAGACTGAATGAGAGAAAGAGTGCGTGACCATACCTGTATGTTCAGCTATATGAAAAGGAAGTAGACCAGGCATCTTGGCTAGTATTATGAAATGCATAAAATTTCATTTTGTTTTTTGTGTGTGCGCAAATGTTAGGCAGTTTGTATAGACTATCATTTACCTGTTCAATCCTACTACTAGTAATAGTATTAAAGGCTATAGTATTAAAAGCATACACAGTCGGCACTCAAGTTTCTTTGATAACCGATAATCTGATAATCTGATTAGAGGATTGGAGAACAACCTCTGATTTCTTTGATCTTTTGCCGACATGGTGGACTTGACTACACTAGGCCTAGTACTGTCTCATGCAAAATACTACCATAGCTTACTTATTTGTTTAAGTACATGTATTTTTTTAATACTCTGTTCAGAGAAGGAATAAAAGGTTGCTTTTTTTTCTCAAACACTGGGCTAGGATTGGGCATTAGAATTACAAGCTATGCGGGCAATGAATAAGCATGGCTATAAATGTTGGGGACTAAAACAAATAAATTAGACTGAATATTGGATTATTGGGCAATGTAGGATTGGCTCCTAAATCTCGCCAATAGGCCTAAACATGGAGAAAAAAAAACTGCGGCTCTTAAAACAAGAATTAATGATAAATAAAAATCAGAATTTTGGGGGGTTAATTTTGTTATTCTTGACTTGCTCCCTAGTTCCCGACCCATCACAAAATTCCAGACTTTTTTCCTGACTTCCCAACCCGCTGGGGACCCTGTAATAACCTTGCCCCCCCCTTTCCGAAAAAAAAAAAACAACCCTACTGCAGCCCAGTCCTATGACTGTGAAAGAATTTTGGAGAAACACAGGATGAAATGTAAAAAGGAAAAAAAAGCTAAAGCTAGGATTATGCACGCACACAGGGGTTAGCTCATATGACCACAAGTAGGTTTTTCATAGATTAGAATGAGGAAAAGCTAAATTTAATTTGCACCAGCCATCAAAGATCCACCAAGATAAAAATCGAGTTATAAGGTGGCACTTAATAATAAGTATTCAAAGAGGGCAGTTCAAAGCAAAAATGATCGACTTGAATGAAAATCCACTAAAGCAGCATCAATTGAAGCAACATATGAATACTACTATCAATTTCAAAGATCCGCCCTTGCTAATTATTTCTTCTTTGCCTCTCAACTATGCTCTTAAAAACCTTTTACATTACTAAATGTATCTTCTTTAAAATAAAACAACAACAAAAAAACACCCATGAAAATTTTATTGCCATTGCCAGCCTAAATTCATAAGCAGAAATACATCATAAAATTTTTCATAATTTTAAAAAAATATAACCTATAGCTTGTCAAAAAACCTTTATTTGATAATGGAATGCTTGTGATAACGTTAACATGTCAGATGATTTTCACAAAGTTGAAATTTCAACTCAATGACTAATCTATGCATGTTTCTGGCTCTTTGTTCTTAAACAGTACTAATTTCAGCATCTTCCCCTTACAAATTCTCAATTTAGGCCTCATTTGGAGGTTCTAGACTAAAAACGAGTTTTCTTTTTAGACCTAAAAGTATTATTTCTAGATCTAGACTTATAGAGAAGCAAATAAACAGAAATAAAAAAAACAGCGATTTTAAAAAATAACATACATATTTCTTTAATGTTTCCCTTTAATCTAATTCCCAATAATGTATGCTTCAAACTTACCAGCTTCCAACTGCTTCTTCACAGAGTGTTTGTGTGCCTTGTGTTTTCTCTGTCCCTTCATCAAGCCCTTTTTCTGACTACGGAGGAGATGAAACCAACCCATAATGCGTGTCCTCATCTGTGAAAAGTCACTGGTTTCACACTCTGCCAAAAAAAAGAAAAGAATTAACTTTCCCTCTTTTTTACTGTAAAACTTTTCTTTTTCATATAATCCTCAAAGTAAAATTCTTTGATGTGCCTCAATCCCAGACAAAAGAATTACAAATGGAATAGTCGTATATATGTGAGCTTGAAATGCTATTACTTAACAAACTTACAATGCTATTGCTTAAACATTCTCCATGTATATCTATAAAGCAGTACCATTCAAGTGAAAAAGAGTCCAAGTTAAGAATAATGCATTCTTATATAGGCTAAAATAGTCACAAGTCACATGAAAAACATTTTAATGCACTGTAATTGAGTCACACATAACTCATGCCTTTAGTTCAGTACCAATATATGTACATTAAAATTTTTTTGCAATCAATCGCAAAGAAAGAAAAGCAAATCTGTCAAAATACCTTTACTTAAATGTCATTTGTCAGGACAATTTTAATTCCAACATAAAACTTAGAAGAGAGGGCTGAGGAACAATTAATCTAATTTAAAGATATGAAATGAACCCTCTTTTCATAGATTGAAAGAATGAAAGCTTTTTACACAGTCAATTGAAAAATATTTACCTTTGGGAGCTTCAGCTTTAGATGGAAACAGTGCACCAGGGGCCTTAGAATAAAACAGCAAAAAGATTAATTTTTTTTACTAAAACTAAGACCTATTTTATTATTCAATTTATAATTTTAATTTATTTTGGCAATTTAAGGTAAGAAAACAAGTCAAAAATTTTTTAAGAAATTGCAATTGCATGTCTGAATCTATATTTTGCCCCATACTTGGCCTTTCATGGCTGCCACCCCCCCCCCCC
>BLXT01006539.1:431596-443400 GCA_019648995.1 Plakobranchus ocellatus | reverse complement strand
GGGGGGGGGGGGGTACAATTTCCTTACTTTAATTCAGCCATCATTTATTTGAAAAAAAAATTGATTAACTCGAAAGGACTCATGAAACTAGTGAAAGCAATAATTTGTAAACTGAGCCTGCATTATGAGATGCAGACTCTACATCAACTCTTAAGCATAATTCAGTGAACTATAGCGTTTATCAAAATACATGGATATATTGCTATTTAAATTTTCACAAGCCATCTCCACCCATCGTGCCCGATTTCTTTTTCGATCATTGTCTTCTAAACATCAACTTAGTTACTGCAGTACTGTAATGACTTGTTTTGCTAGCGCAACTCGTGTACCGGTAAATAATCTCTCTCTTCTCTCTCGCTTTGGCATTCACCGAGTCACAGAGTAAAGCACCGTCACTTCATTGTAAGGCCACTTCATGTACCATTCTCTAATATTAATCTTATCTTATGAAGTATAGGATTTCCAAATGTACAAACCAGAGACTGGCAGTTTGTAATAGAACAGTATCTGTATAGAGATTGGTATTCTTCTGCAAGCTATTCTCTTTTCTTTTCTATTTTAAATCTCAAGTGTATGTACTGCGCACTGACGAAAACAGTTCCGCCCCTTGTAATACGAGAAGGACGTTTCTTTTATAATTCGCAGGTTTGTTGTTTTTGTTGTTAGCGTTCTTGCATACCCTGTCCTGTCCAAGAAATCACTCAATACTTTTGGATTTTCTACGAATGGCTTGTGGAACTTCAAATCATCCAATATCACCTCAAAGGTAAAATGCGTCGTACAGTAGAAAAAAAAAACAATAACGCCTTACTGAATGAAATAATTAATAGGGACTTTTGAAGTAGACTCTCGGGGAGGAAAGATTCACAAGCGCACGGAAGCAGTGGGCTACATTTCTTATTTATGTCAGTAACTTTGATATGAAAAACTCCTTGGGAGGGATAACAAGATATGCCTTTTATTGCTTCATGCCAAACAGACCACCTGTTTTTTCAGAGCTTTTGTTTTACTACATAGTTATTTTTTCTGAGTACTGCTCAGAGATTCAAATTAATTAGAATAATCCAAAATACGACCTTCAAAGTTCAAGGACGAAATCACAGTAAACGTGAGCACGAAAACAAAGCCTGCTTAATTTTGATCAGTAACTTTAACAAATGAAATATTGAAAAAAAAAAAAAAAAAAAAAAAAAAACGGTGGTGGTTAAAAATAAAGGCCCCAAGTTGCTCCATTATTGTGTGTGAAACAATCACATCACAATAGGCAGGAACATGAATATTTAAACAGTTTTGCTGTGCGATACAATTTTTTTTCCTGAACGATATTCAGAAGCAAATTAACAGAAACAACCAGATCACCGGAGACATTTTTAAGAAGTGCTTCGCAGATGAAAACTTAAGCCAATAACCCAAAATAGGGCCTGGAGCAAAATTTCTGTCACTTCTTGGCAAAGTCAAAAGAGTGAGTTGTCAATGGTATGAGCAGTCTTTGTAACGTATCTCTTCTTTCAACTTTCTTTATGTGAGGTTTAAAGTTCAGCAATATGGTAAAGCTATTTCAAACACCATCCTCACGTATTATGGCTCATTTAGTTTGAAGATCCAATTTCCATTTTCACTTTTACCATTACAGAAGAAAAACGACTCTAACTAGTAGTAAGCATATGGAATAATACAATTTTTCTATTCATACGTTTACTAAAGTCTAACGATCTCAGTACACACACAACACATCGAGCTACAGAAATGTTCAATCGTCTATGGCGTCATGAATTGGAAGCTCAAAACTCTCTATGCCAGGGACCGTTCGCAATTGACATAAACCAAGGGAGGGGGGAGGGGTGTCCGTCAAATGTTGACAAGCGGAAGGGGGTGGGGTGGTCTTTAAAAAGTTGTCAATCATGCTACTATAATTTATAAATTAAAGTCAACTTAGAAAAATAAAACTGTCTGGCAACCCTGTTGTTACTGTTCTTTTCACAATTCAAAACAAAGAAGATAGCGATGGAAGCCTCTAAATGTTATCCAGATTTTTACAAAGTTTTTAGAGCACCTCATCCTTCTCTAAAAGGTTCTGAAATTCAAGACAAAGTGAAGTCTCAATGGGCAATTCAAAGAAAGAAACAAAAGAAGCAAGGCAACTTTAATGATCAAATGAATGCATTGAAATTGAAAGCGGTTAAGTTCAAATCTGTATAATTTTTTGTTTGTTTGATTAAATAAAATATGAAAAAGTGTTCAAATTTGTTGTTGGGATGGTGGTATTAAAGTAATTTGGTGTATCAAAATTGAAGAAGCATTGCATATGCACTTTGTACATCATTACACGTTACATTCAAGCGAGCAACACATAATGTACAAGAATGTTAAGTTGACATTACTTGGGGGGGGGAAGAAGGTAAAAGTTGACAACAGTTGACAGGGGGCCGGAGGGAGGATTGTCAATTTTTACCAAATTTTGGTTGACGTCAGTTGTGAACGGTCTCTAAGGATGCGTTCTTTAATGAGTACCTCCGTCATTACAAAAATGGTGTCCTCCAACTTTCTTACAATTAATGGCGCTTCAGCAAAAAAAATTTTTAGAAGGATGAGATACGTTTATTTCGAGATTTGCTAATTTTGATGTTAGCACTTTTTTTGCGATAGTCAAGATTTTTTTAAAGGAGAAAATTCAACTAGACCAGTTTCCATAATTAAAAGCGGTCTGTTTGTATTTTACAGATGACCAAAACCAAGCATTGATCCATCGACCAGCAGATTAAAAGCTATGAGAAATGTGTTCAGCTAGCAGCTTAAAAAAAATTCTACTTCATTTGGTCAGACAGAACTACAGAGCATACTGAACCAATTAAATGCATGTTGCGTAGGAATAGTTGCACTCATTTGTCCAAAGTAACACTGTGTTGAAATGAAAACATATTATGCAGCCAAATCCAAGAAAAGAGAGATTCAGTCAGCACGAGCAAGCTGGAGCCAAAGACAAGAAAACGGGCAGAGACAGGAAAAGCTATAGGATCTGACACTAGCAATAAATGATGAAGAAAAACGAGCAGTGCCTAATGACATGGAGAAGAACCAAGAAATGATCTTTCAATAAAAAGATGCTGTTGCTTTACCAAATGATGGTTATGAAGAGTATACTATAAAATGAAGTAACATCGATTCCAGCGCATAAAGGGATGAAGAATTTCCATACTGATAAAAACAGAGTGAAGCCACTCTGGTTGGGTCATCTCCAGAATGCAAAGAATGAAAGATCTCTGCATGAGTACTTTACAATGCAAGAGCAGATTAAAAGAAAAATCGTGAGATCCTACTCCTACTCTACTGAATCTATCTCTTGAACCAATTCCTGCAAGTTGTACAGTGGCTTCGCTGCAAAAGCTCACTCACTCTGTTTATGCTTGTAATTGTACTCTTCTTTATTGGTCTTCTTTCTCAAAATCCAGCAAGCTGACTGATCTGTGCTTGCAGAAGAAACTTGGGTAGCATTGTGAAGTTTTTGCTTGTGAAAATAAATGTGGCAATATAAAATAATGACTTGGTCAAGCAATCAAAACAAATATTGCTTGCGAACTTAAATGTTCATTCAACTGCAAAGTAATTATAAAATAATAGTTCTTAGTCCTGAAAACATTGTTAGTTTTTAACCAAAAATGATAAAATGATTTCTATAGCCTTTGGAGTTTTTATGCATCTCACTTTGTTATTAATACTGCAGAAGCTAAATGCAAAACATGAACATTATATTACACAATATTTTTTGCTCTAATATGATAAAACTAATAATTATGTTTTTCTTCTATATTATTGAACTGTCTTTTTAACAACATTACTATCTGTTAGATGAATTAAATAACAAATTAACATAATCATATATTATTTTGTGAATGGAAGTGCAGTACTTGTAAATTGCCCTATCTACAAAGTTCAATTTAAATTGGAAAAAAGTTAAATTTGACGCATTAGTCAACAATAATATTGCATATTTTGTACAATTATGATGTCTCTGAAAGGCTTTCAATCATCAACATTTAAAACAAATAGAATTGTTAAGAATCAGTAATCTTTATGATCTTCTAGAGCTCTGTAAATAATGGCAGTCATATGCTTTTGGATTTCATCATATTTTTAGTGGAGGACAGAATATTCATAAATGCACATATTTATTTCCAAAGGAGGAACAGTCAAAGTAAAAGACAAGCATTCATAAATAATGAATTCCAGAGATAATGAAATAAAGCAGGAAAACTTTATTGGAAATATTGGAAACATTTGGAGAAAAAACAACAAGGTAATTAATTAACTATACAGTTTTACAATAATCATTACCTTGAAGAAAAAAAATTGTGTTTGCCATTTAAAAAAAATTGAAGTAACATTTTTTGCATCCTTGAAAAAAGGAAGGATCATTATGTAAGTCAATAAAAGGTAAAGATGAAACAAAGAAAAAGATCTTCAAAGAAATCTCAAGCATGAACATGTTTTGAGCCCAGAAGAACAAATCAGAGGTCACATTTTGAACTTAAAATCAATGAAGCAGTACGAAATTTCTTCATGTGAGCTTTGCAGTGGGGAAAGAAGGATAAAGCTCTGATGATTCTGAGCCAAGATATGGGATTTTTAATTTGAAAGATACACATAAAAAAAGGGAAACAATTTTTTTTTCTCAAAAATTTTATCTCAAAGATTAAAAAATAATCCCACAAATGGATTTGAAAATAATAACAAATGAGTAAAACGTTGAAAATAAAAACCTCTTACCATAGGACAAAAACAGATAAAGGAAAATGAATATTAACCCTCAATTTGAGTTGAGAGAAATTGTCTTCTATTACCATCACAATAGCTTTAACTGAGTCTAAAAGTTTTTAAATGTTTTACATTTTAATTTTTTAGATGGCAAGAACATTCCAATGATAAAAGGTTAAAATAAAAAGTATGTATTACTTACAAGCTTAACAGAAATGATCTAAACCTTCCTTGTTGTCTTGACAAACTTATCAAAAAAATTACTTCCTATGGAGTACATTGGAATGTTTTGAAATAAATTTGAGTGATCTTTTTGGCCACTTAATGCATTGGATAAGGAAGCACTCCATTCAGTTTATATCACTTAAGTTCCCTTCTGGTGTCTTTTTCTACCTTTATGAAATCCATCACCAAGCAGGGAGAGGCTATCATCAAACAATCACGGTGCTTACACTTACAAAAAGAAAAAAAAAAGTTCCTATAAGTTTTGGGGTGAACTTTACAAGCAAATGCTGAACAATTTTATTGTTTAAAAAATCTTTAAAAATTCCTAAAAAGCATACCAAACATGAATTTCTCTTAAACCAGTTTTTTTTCTTTCTTTGAAATCTGGATTTTTCTCCCCTGCTGACAAGTTATAATATGTTGATTTTTTTTTCTTTTTTCTACAATTGGGCCAAAGCAAACATTTTTTTTCATGGAAACATGTGAGAAATATTTAACAAGAGTAAAAGAAGATACGTTTGCAACTGGCACTGAAGATCCTCATGAATATTATACAGAAGGTATCACTAGGAATAGATAAACTAGACAATTATTGGCTAACTCTAAATGCACACACAAACACACAAAATATAACTGAAACGGCACATTTTCATAAATGAACGATTGACTCAACCTTAATGCATAGCATAAATATTAAAGTAACAAGAAGCTGAGTATCACACCAATTTCATTTTGACCTTCAAATATTGTACTATTATACCTTAATTTAAAAGCTAGTTGCAGAAATACTTGACCTTACCATGACCATGTAAGTTTTCATCCACAATCCTATTAAAAAAAAAATACAAAAACAACATCAAATTTGTCAGAATTTTAGATCCCAAACATGTGATTTCATAAAAAGTATCCCTTTGCTAATAAGTCAGGCCACGAAACAGAATCTAACACTAGCAACTACAATGACAGCCCACATTTTGGAAAACCCTCAAAAAAAAACAAAAGAAAAAAAAAGGTTGTAAAAAAGCGTGTGTTCCTATAAATCAGAAAATGGCCACTGAAAAAAATAGACCTTTCGAAACTCAGAGAAATATTTCTATGAAATAAAGCCAAAATAAATGAAAAATGATGATAAAGAAAATAACTAAAACAAAAATAATAACAATATCAACAAGAACAACAACAATAACATGTATTATAAATCTTTAGAACCCTGGAATTGAAAATTCAATATTGTCCAATTATGTTACGACAGACATGTTGAGATGAATGATTAGACTAGACACATCAATACCAGATTATAGAATGCAATGGCTGTAAATTTGCCAACCTACGGTCCATTATTGAGGGACATGCAGATGAAACAAAATGAATCCCAATGCCAGCAAGTTGATTAATACTTGATATCAAGTGAAAGAACCTCATGTCAAAACTCATATGCCTATCAACCTATTTTTTGAAGGGGGAAAAAAACATTTTAATAAGTACAACACTTAACGGTTTATGAATTATTGTTTGCATGTCTACAAGAAAAGAAGAAGAAATTATGCAATTGGTGAATACAATACTGTCAACTGATTATGTCCACATCATTTAGTTTTAAAATAATTAAAAATTGAAAAAATATTTCAAAAAATTTAAATTTGATCATCAAAGGCAACTCAACTATTAATTACAAGTTCTGACATATGCCTCACTTTTGTATTTGGTTTGGATTGGTGTAAGGGGAAGATTTTTATCCACAGGGCTAGGTGACATGGCTGGATTAGTAGGCCTGCTCAGAGTAGAAGATGCTTAAGAATTTCAAGGGTGCTTGAACTTACTGAAGCATCAATACTATTTCTGAATATTAAACATGTCTTTTAGGAAAAGTTGCAATAAAAAATAATTACAGAGCATTGGTGAGAATACAAATTGGCGTGGTTTTTTGCAACTTGATATTACGTTTTCATCAGAAAATTAAGGAATTTTGTTAAAGTGAAGAAAGAATATGAAGAAAAAGAAAGGACTTACATTCATCAAAATCATTGTGCATAGCAAACAAAATTTTCAAATAGTAGAAGTTATGTGCACAACTCAAACTCACTGCAATCCAGGTAATATCAAGCACACAATATGCATCTGTACAAGACATTTTTTTTTTTTGGTATCTATTTTCAAAATTTGATAAATTGACACCATATCAATTATAGTGAAAACCAATAAAAAGGTGATCTCTTATCAAGCTAGAGGCAATAAGTCAATAATGATGTGTCACTCAATAAAACTTATATTTAGGTATGAATATATTAAACAAAAAAATCCTTAAAATTTTTCTTTCTCACTTACCTACCTCCACCAAAAAAGTGAAAAATCATCCCCACCCTTGGCTATATATCTTGAGGACAAAGATGATGTTTTCAAGATTGCAAATGAACTTAAGAAAAAAAAAAAAGGTGTGGTTCAGTGTTTCAACAAATAAATCATCTTAAGGGGCAGGCTTTTGTTAATTTAAGCAAATCAAGTGCATAGTTAAGAAACAAAAGGTATGTCAATATATATATATATATATATATAATAAGAAATGTGACAATTTTCCTTGCGATTAGCTCATTTGTAAAACATATGTAAAAAATAAAGAATGTAAAATTTGGAAGAAGTGCATAACATTTTATATATTACAAAATAAAAAAATAATAGAAGCGTGACTAAGTTGCTAGTTTTCATGGGAAGAATGCATAATATGTATAGAAACTGTGCCTCGTTGAACAATAACTATGGCATAAGATATAAAATTTTAAAATAGAAAAAAGAAAAGAACAGTAACAATTGTATAGCCTCACAGTCAATTACGCTAATGCACCCTTCCCCCCACTTGTACTCTCCCTCCCCAACATAGAAATTTACATTTTAGAACACTCTCAGAGAAGATCAACAATTAAACCCATACCTAATAAAGATCAACCCAGTGGTTCTAAATTATATTAATAATCAAGCGTCTCATGAGTATTTATAAGGTAAATGCTGAAGAAAAACAAAAAGATCAGGATGGGGAAGTTCAGACAAAATGAAAAAGGCCCAATATCCTTTTCTTTTTTAATTATGATTTTATTTGAAAACAATCTTCACACAATACTAAAATTTACCTGAATAAAATGTTACCAGCAGTATTGAAAGATATTTTACAACTTTGACCCAAGCAATTTCTGAAATAATCCAGCTTAGCCAATAATATTAAAAACCATAATTATTGGAAGAAAACATTGAACAGAGAATACAAAAAAGGAAATTGAAATATAAGAGAGATAGCAAAAGTATTTCAACAACAATATGGCAGCTAACTCGAAAGTTTATGAAAATGCCTTACTTTATTTTAAAAGGAAACAAAATAGGCACATAATGGCATTTATATTACGCTTACAAGTTTCATGATAATGAGGAAATAAGATGCAAATCACATAAAAACACACCACACACACAGGGGGGGATAAGAAAGCTAGAGGTAGATTGAAGATAGAAAAACTAAAAAAGGAAGAAAGAGTTCTAAAAACTCATGAATACAAATTATGACAAATTGTTCATCATTAAGTTTACAAACAGATTGCACACAATTGAATGATCAACGCTACCACAATAATCATTTTCATTCACTGCTGAGATGAAAAATCACTTATCTTTGGTTTACATATATATGTTGCTTTTAAATTCATTATTGATTGACGGATTCATACAATCCAAATTTCAGCATTATGTTTTGACCATTGACATAACTGGCAAAGTAATAAAAGGAATTGATTACTAGTATTTTTCACAGAGCTGCAGACCTGGCTTGAGTCTTAAAGAGAAAAATGTTACCGCCTTTTTTTTTGTTAAGAAAGGGACTCTTACAGTCTTTATTCCTAAATCATTAGCAGTGTCTTTGTGATACAGACATCTCGGATTTTAAGGATCATTTGCAAATAATTGCATGTCTATGCTAACATATATATAATGTACTGAAGAAAAAATACATTGAAACTTGCAAAGCCAAATTCAATACCACCATTTACCATGAAGTGTTTTCTGGATAAATACACAGAACTAAAAAAAAATAAAGAATAAAACTATTTTTTTGCAAGAAATCTTAAAAAAAAAGCTTTTTAACAGACTGCAAAAAAAAAACCAAAAAAAAAAACCAGCATTTGCAGTAACCAAACAAAGATGACTGGATCCCCTGTATATTCAATTTTGGTGTATCAAGTGTCATTTTAAAGAATGAAATTTCCGGCTCCAAAATATGGAAATGCACATAGGTAACAGTATGGTTTTTAGCGCTACACTTGAATCACATAGAAAGAAGAATCATGAATAGGCCTATATGAACAAAATATTTTTTAAATTAAAACAAAACAAAAAATAAAAAAACAAACAAACAAAAAACAGTGAAAGCTTTTTGAAAAAAGGGACAATAATTCTGGGGCTGATTATAAAACAACAAAAAAAGTGGAGGAGGAAATTGGTAGAATGCTCAAATAAACATAAGAAGAAAGACAGATTTGGGGGGGAAAGAAGAGTGGAGAAGGGAAAAAGCTAGGTGTCTGATATATAAGGGTCATTATGAGATCAGGTTTTAAACATATAATGAGATGAAGACAACCCTTTTGAGATGGAAAACTTAAAATGCAATGTTCTTATCAACTAAATTTAGCATGTATTTAGGTGAAAAAGGAACAATTATAAAATGAAAGGACTATTAAAATAATATCAATTAAAAGCAATGACAGCTATGGAGGAGCATACTGGAAAGAATCAATATTTTGGAGATGAGGGTTTCTTTTGCAGTTTCTAAACAGTGATTTGTATTGAAAAACACTGGCCAAAAACAGACCCATAAAGAATAAAAAAAAAAATACAAAGGCCTAAATTTCATTTGTTTTCAAATATTCAAAACACCAATTAGATGAAGAAAAGGGATGTAACTGTGTATTTCAATATAGAATGTGACTAATAATAACAAAATTCTATCTCTAAATTCCCTAAAACTTCAAACTTGCTACCATAAGAGATTAACTTCATATTAAATATAATGGTACAAAATAAGCATGAAAAAGATTCGAGCTGACAAAAGACAATCACTCAGTTTTGAAATTCTATTGATTCTTAGCAATCCAATATGAGATCATAAGAATTCATCAAATTATTTTTTGTGAAATAATTTGTCATGTTAATAATACCAGAATCCATACAAAGAAATTAAAATAATTGCTCATCATGCAGTAAAACAAAATAAATTTTTGAATGGACAAAAACATGTGATCACATATATAATATTCATTTAACTAGCGAATGCACTTTGAAGGAGTGTGAACTTTGAGAGAAATTGACTTCCCAAACATGCTTGCTAAACATAACTATTATACAGTAGCTTATAATTGAGCATTTATAATTTGTTGATACTGAGCAAAAAATACTCAGCCAAAATGCTTAACCACAAAGATCAATTCAAACTAAACCCTAAGCAAAGGTAAAATTCTGTGTAAGCTTCATAAGCAACTAAATGAAAATATAACAAAGAAACCCAGCTAAGAAGAGAGTTTATTTCAAATTCTTTTATTCTAGAACAAAACGAATTTACTAAAGATCAAAACACACTAAAATTGTACACTTTAAAAGATTGCATGCATGTGTGATAGGTAATGATGATTGAGAGAAACTACACATATTTTTGGATTATGGAAATCCTGTATTGTAAAAGTACAATAAAAAAAAAAAAAAGGATCCAGAAAACATTACAGCTGACTGTTTAATCCAACTGTGTAAAGACAGCAGCATGTTTTGAATACACAAGTGTTTGAACCATTTGATTGGCAAAAAACATTCTAGAAATGTGAACAACAACAAAAACAAATAAGATTAACGAGGAAATTATTCATATTCTTTAACAAAACAAAGCAGTAGATTTTTTTTTATTATTTCACTTCTTGAGCATTTATGGCCATGTTTTTTTGTTTTGAAACCAATGGCAGAATGGAGCAACACAACAAGCTCCTTTGAAAGAGCACATTAACATCAGTCAAACTGAGGTGTATAACAAGAAACAACTTTCAAAAATGGATTTAAATCAAGGAGGTCTTAACAGTAACAAAAAAAAGGCCTGATTCGCTCTTAAGGATTAGGATTTACTCCATCTCCCCAAAACATTCTTCAGCAAGCATGAAATATTTATTTGCCAGTCTCCCTTTCATTGCCTCCATTGCTGCCTCAGCTGCTTCATTGAACAAATCACCTGAGAAAAAAAAAGATAAGAAAAAAATTATAGTGCAACAGCATTTTCTTTAAAAGTGTCTGTCTAATTGTATTCACAAGCCCTCTTAACAAGAAAAAAAACCCTTTTAACAATTGATGGACATAGTATCTCACCATCAGAAATGTCTAAAATTAAAAATAATTTTGAGGGGAACATCAGATGAAAACAAAGACCAAACCTGAAGACAATGGAAACTCAAAATGGCCGAACAAAATTATGCAAAAAATAGTTTTTCTTTTTTTTTTTTTAAGCTTATAAAACTTTCAATAAAAATATGCAATAGCAGAATACATGTTATTTTCAGGTAGAATTCCAGAATTAATCCTCCTGCTCAATACTGACATGTTATTTATGGAATAAAGCTTTATTTGATCCTAAAAACAATAGCTATAAGACATCCATTCTTTCAATTACAATCATAGTTAAAACTTCAGCTTCAGCTTCTCTCAAGTATGGATTCATAGGGATTTTTTTCGTCCACAATATCCTCATCATTCTTCTGACAAACCAATCTCCACTGCTATAGTCTTCTCTCTGTTTCCTTTTTTTATATTTTGATTTCCAT
>BLXT01006539.1:393791-411337 GCA_019648995.1 Plakobranchus ocellatus | reverse complement strand
AAAAAAAACTTTTAATGTGGAAAGTTCGATATTTCTCAGAACATCAGCAACATATTCTAAAACTGAGCATTCAAAGCAGATGACCCCTTTCTCAGGCTACTTGCCCATGTGGAATATCTGGAAAAAAAAAAAACTGGCTGTGACCTTTTCTTTTTCTTTGGGGCTGATGTAGGAAGCATAATGTCTTGAGTATTTTTTTTTTATTCTATGAAACTCTTTCTGGTAGGCCACCTTGAAGATAAAAATTTTTTTTTTTTTTTAAATTCGTTAACATCTGGCCTTCCCCCTGGGGGACAGTGAATATAATGGTTAGGTGTTTGATTAAATTGATTTTAGTTTAAATCTGGTGAAACAAAACAGGCACGGAATGAAATATCCTTCATAAAATGATAATATAGATCCAAGTCTAGACATTTTGTCTACTTCTTTTCAAAGAAGTAATCTTTTTATCCAAAAGCCAAATGATTAATGAAAAGCATACTTATAAGCTATACAACAATACAAATGTCACAAAGAAGTAATCTTTTTATCCAAAAGCCAAATGATTAATGAAAAGCATACTTATAAGCTATACAACAATACAAATGTCACTTAAAAAAAACTTAATATAAAACATGTTTTACTTAAACAAAATAATATATGAGCTGAGAAAAACACAAGCAAATTAAATGAAGGGTAGACTAGAAATTCACCTGAGGAGTAAGCCTCAAATGCTCTTCAACAAAGCCTGAGTTGGAGTTATATTTGACATATTCACCCTCAATGAAGTGCTCAAGGTGAAACAAAGGTTTGTTGGGTCGATTTGGAAACTCAAGAACATACATCTGAAAGATGTCAACCTGGAAGCAACAGATTAGATTGCCCTGACAGACTTGAGTACGGTCCAAGATAGCAGAAAAAATGCAAAAGAATCAGCAAAACATAAAAGGAGCAGTCTTTTTTCCAGAATTTCATGGTATCATATATTGAATAACCCCCATCTAGGTTTGAAAAATTGTTTCATAAAACTTAACATGATGAATCTTGTACACATCTCCACAGCAAGAAATAGGCATCTTGCTTTGCATTTTTAAGGATTCTGAGTATGTGTTCTATTTGGCTTATCAATTTATGAGCTATTCTGCTTACTTTTCATAACTGAAGAAACTCAGTTTTCCACATGAAGCTCTAGATATAAATAAAACTATCACACTCAATTGTGGTTTAACATTAAACTACTGTTATTCATTTTGACTCGCCAAATATCATCATTACCTTAAAAATCATCCTGTGCGAACACAACAAAAATCTATTCTATGATCAACCACTATATAGAAAAAAGCCCTTTTGCTTCACATATTATCATCAAGTTTCACTGCACTCTGTCTTACTTGAACGAGTATGTGTCCCTGCTCTTACCAGTTGGGCTCCGATGAAGCCCTGCTAATGCCGATAACTTTTACAAAAAATAAAGAATAGAAAAAACTGGGGATTTAAAAAATCCCTGTTATTGCAGGGCCTTTTATATATGTGCAGCAGTCTCACAAAATTAGTTGAGTTGCTGGTCTGGATGACTGAGATCAAATCAAAATATTGAAGTAAAGAAGTAAAAATCATAATAATTTATGCACAAAAAGTCTAAAGCATGTCCATACAAAGTTCTCCACATGTAGAAAGTTAATCATGTGAGAGCAAGGCAGCAGAGAGTCTTCGGAAAAGAAACCATCCTTAGGCAACAATTTTGGCCCTGAACTTCTGCCACTCTAAGGGGGCCGGGCCACACCGAGGTCATGACTCCTAGGTGTCCCTCTGCTACCTTTTTTCTTGCTCTGAAATATTCCATAGCCAAGGTGAACAAGATTGGGGATATTGTGCAACCCATAGCATTGCCAATCTCAAAGTTTATCCAGTCTCGTGTATCTCTCAGTTGAGAACATTATTTTAAATCCATTGAAGTAGTCTTCAAGCATTACTTGAATGAGGTACACTCTTAGAGCTTGCAGGATCATTTGGTGCAGTACACAGCCCCATGCATTAGCGAGGTCCAATGAAATGACACCCAAGTTGTGTTTTCCCGATTTAGCGCTTTGATTGGCTTCCCTAAACATTGTGGTGTGTTCAAGATAGCCCGAGACTTCTGGAAGATCCCCTTTCTGCGCAGAAACATTCAGTAAGCATTCTTGATGAGGTATTTTGTCAGGCTTGATGCCATGACTGAGAAGATTTTTCCCTTCTACACTGAGCAGTGAGATTGGTCGGAACTGATTAGTTTCAGTTCAGTTCTGTTCTTTAGGAATGTAAACTTTTTCAGGTGTCATCTTTTGCTCTCTGATCTTTAGATTATTCCAAGCGCTTTGGAGTACCTTATGATGCAATCTGAGAACATTTGGACATCTTTTGTAAAGCAGAGAGGGCACTACATTCGGCCCAGGCCATGACTTACCTCTTGCTTTTTTAACTACTGAGTTTACTTCACCCAGCGTCCGTGGCTTGTTGTTGATCCTGGTG
The DNA here is from genome assembly GCA_019648995.1 of Plakobranchus ocellatus. Taxonomy (NCBI): domain Eukaryota; kingdom Metazoa; phylum Mollusca; class Gastropoda; family Plakobranchidae; genus Plakobranchus; species Plakobranchus ocellatus. The sequence goes on along the minus strand of BLXT01006539.1, from coordinate 408,850 downwards.
CAGATGGCTAAACGAGACCGTCTATATCCCTAAGTGGCTTTTCTTGTTCTGGATCAGAATATGTCCCGTGATGGTGAGCTTCTAATTCTTTTTGCGCTGTTAACTGATTCAGTCCCTTAAGCTGCTGTCACCGGCTATGCATTTCAATGCAAATGTATAGAAAACAAAAGTGCAAAATTATATTTATCAGGTAAGAACTAGTTGGGGACACAATACACTTCCTTTCGACTCTTGTTTTCATATGGTATTGTTGATACTAGATAATTTAGAGTGCTCTTTTTTTTCTCCATTGCCAAAGTAAACAACATGGTTGAATCAAACCCATACCATCGTAAAATGACTGCAGAAAAGGCATTAGATTTTTTTTTCTAGCCAAAAGGTAGATGATTCTAGTGATGGTCATGAGTCAAATGTTCTGAGACTAGTGTTGATCAGTTACACAACCATAGTAGTGATAGCAAGACAAAAAGTGGGGGTGATATCAATCAGCCTCTGCCCCCTGGCCCTGGGTCCAGACCTAGTTGTAATGTAAGAGGAGGCTAGTTGCAGAATAGGATGGATCAGCAGATTATACTGATAGTAGCTCTATATCTAATTCTACAAATGCTGCATCTAGACCTGAATTTAGATCTATATCCACAGATTATGCAGCATTAAGACTCAGTTCTAGTTCTAGATCTACATTCATATACTGTTTGGACCCAAGTTTCAAGTAAGGATGTAGCTCATTAAAAAAAATCATAAAAAAATGAGTATTTGCTCAAATTTCTGTACACACGGACATATGAGGTGAGAGGAAAAAATTATGTGATTTTATTTACTTTGTATTTACTTCTCTTTTTTTTTTATCAGATAAACGATTTGATGAAAATTATTTCTCATTCACAACATACATGTAGTTGCTTTTTTCATTCATTACTGTAAATATTGGTTGGTATGCAACAGCATTGGGCTTTTATTTGTTTGAGCCATATTCTGATATAAAAACAGAAACACACTTGTTCTGTAATGCGCTCCTCAAATGGGCTTGCACAAGAAGTCATTTTTCCCTTGGGGACTGAATCAGATAAGGTGCTGATCTTAGTTGCTGATAGAGCTGTCTGGTGAACTGGACAGTCTTTGAAGAAATTCTCATATATTTTCTTCTTCCTGTTTGGTGTATTCTGGCAGATTCAGCTCTGCTTAGAGTTGAATGCCTCACCTTCAAATCTTGCCATAGTGCTGTTCTTTTACAGATGCTACTTTCATTTGCTTCTTCAAGTCTCTTTTCTATTTATGCAGCATTTCCATTTCGAGTTGCTTTCTGCGCTTTCTTGGAGGAGTTTGTATCTTATGTTGCTCTACTCTAAATGTGGCTAGGTATGTTTGGTAGACAATGTCACCGAAGGTTGCAAGCTTGTGCTCTAGTGTGCTCTTCCCTAATAGCTCATCCAGCTTAAGGACAATCTTGGAATCCAGTTCCTGCCAATGCTTAACTGCGCTTGCTTGAAGGGAATTGGATTTTTCTGGCTCTTTGCGTTTAAGAGCTGCCTGAAATCCTCATCTGGCTCAGAAGCGTGGATTTCCTCAGCCCTGTGGTTTTGTACCTGGCCTTGGTACAAAATACACATCTAGAGGCGAGTAGTTTACCCCNCCCCCCCCCAGGATAATGGTTTTCATTTAAAGTCATCCATGCAAAACTGTAACTCAACTCACTTTGTGGGACCCTACACATATGGTTTCCACTGTATGTCCAACTTCTTATGTAGAAGTGGAGACTTAGATACCAACAATCGCCGTATTGGACGAACTTTATGTTACGAACTTTCCCAAGCACTGTAATGGAAGGTGGCGATAACATGCCTTTAAATTATAGAAAACCTTATCATTTGAAATTTTCTGTTTCAAAGTTAATACTGAGAAAAAAAAAAAAAAAATCAACCACACACACACATTTTACTGTAAAGCTCAACAAATGGTTAAATAAATGCTTTACTTTTTTTGGAGGATTATGCCTGTTGTACTCTTCCCCCCATAGTTTGGCATCCATCTGCAATTTGACATCTTGGAAATACACATCTCTATCCACAACTTCGATGTAACTTTTTGCCACATAGTTTGTGGCATTAATATCCAGACCATGAGATGAGTTGCACACAGCTGAGTGCCTCTTTCTCCTGAGAGAAAAACAATTTACAAACAGAAAAAAATAAATTTGCTTTCCAAAAAAATTAATCGTACCACAACCTTTATTACAGAACTTATAAAGAATAAATTTTAATTGTATTAAACTTTTTGCAAGTGAAAATTGTAAATCCTGGTGTGACTGAGTTTTATATACTTGCAAGAATGTGAAACAGAAATAGTCTCGCTCCCTTTTTATTGAAGATTAATTTATTTTTTTTTAACACAGGGTTATCTTGAAAGTAAAATGCTAAAAAAAAAAATGGATATTTCAATGAATTTCGAAAATGAGTATTGTCTGCCTTCTAAATGGCAAAAAAAAAAGAAGTATTTTTAAGCATGGGGACATATCACTTTCATACTATGGGACTTAAATAAAATGCCTCATGCTTTTTTCCTATAAAAATAAAATTTAGGATAAAGAAAATTTAACTCACACTCTAAAACACTGCCGCATAGCACCACGTGTGAAAGGCTGAGGAGAAACATAGCTATTAAACTTTTTGGTCGCTTTAGCAGGCTTAGTTACCTAAGCATAAGTTGGAAAGAAAAAGGGGAAGGGAGACGGGTGAAGAGAGAGGAAGAGGGAAAGAGAGACAGTATACAAAGACGTATACAAAGAAGACCACAGACACGAACAAGACGTTATAACTCCATGCCGCTTGTCAGACCCAGATGCGATCTAGAGCATGATTATGCTATTAAATCAAAGGTTGTCGAAAAATTGTGATCTCTGAGTTTTGCAATACTCCATATTTGAAACAACCAATTTTGAGACCTAGTAGTTCTTTTTAATCTATACCTAGGCATTTCCAGAATACTTATAGGAAAAAATAAAAATGCATTGTTCGCAAATTGGTATCATTAATTCCCCACAGCATAATTTTTCCTCTGAACCAATTTAATCAGAAACCTAGATCTAGATAAATTTAATCAAAATATCTCAAGAATTCAATCTTCCAGCGGGTATAAAGGTGAAGGCATTTCGAAAAATAAAAAGGCTAATTGAATTTTTTTCCCATCTCTTTTGAAAAAAAAAAAAAAAAAAAGAACATGAACATAATATAAAATGACAAGACAGGTTTCCTTTATTAAAAGGAGAGTTAAGGTTTACCAGGGAGAGTAACTACACTACTATTAGACCTACCAACCCCAACGTATCAGAATATTCACCTCTGCTCTGACAGAAATAGCTAATACAAAATGAATATGCAAAAGCAAACTACATACATCCTTCTAAAATAATTTTATAGAACATATGTGATAATAATCAAAACCTTTTTTTCCATCTTGACAAGAACTGTATCTTGTACCCAGGTCTCTTTATGTGGATGGTAGCGGTGGCGAATTGCCATCTCTGTCTCCAGGTCATCCAAATGATATTTTTCCCAGTGATCCACTCCCTTCCGCAGCTTCTTCATGATGCGCTCAAACTTTGGCTTTAATTTGTAAGCAGGTTTACTCTGAAGATCTGCTGCAGTCTTACTCTGAAGTGCCTTAGCTTTGGAGATAGCCAGAGGCTTCAGATTGCTCTCTGGCAGAGCACCAGAGTATGCCTAGAGAGATATCATTGAAGTTATTTCCATTTAAAATGTATGAAATGAAATAAAACTGCGAATAAAGGCAGTATAAATATCCAAATTCTTTTTTAAAAATACAGTATTTTAATTCTTAAGAAAAGGATAGCTAATTATTTAATATCACGTGAATTTTTAAGATATATAATATAGTAACATCAGAAATTGAAACATTTTGGACCAGGAACAAACATTATATGAATATAGGTAATTGTCATAGCTCTAAATGTTTTACATTTAAGTGCTCTCATAACTTTTGTGAGAGTTCTGATATCTATGGTAAATAGTCTCTGGGATGCTTAATTAATCATTATTCCATGACTGATTTTTCTGCAAAATGTCTTAGCTTCATGGTGCCATCTTAATCAGGACTCATCTTCTTTTGGTATTTCTATGGTTTATCAATTAACAGAAAAATCCAAAACAGCTATTTATGCAAAAAAAATTAACATTATAAAAAATTGGTAAACCTTTAGGAGCCGCCTCTCTCTCAATGTAATCATGGCTTTTGCTGGTTCACAATCACTATCACGATGATTTTTGTCATGATCTGTGCTGCATTGATCAGCAAGGCTTTCACAAGATGCATCAATGTCAATATCAGTGATGGGAAAAAGCATTAGATGGTCTTCCTCTCCTTCACTACTACAGTCACTTGCTGCATTATTGTTGTCCCTATTGCTGTTGTCTACTTCCATCATGACTTTTTTTGACTCAAGTAAAGGATTTTAAATACAATTTGCCAGGACTTACAGAAAAAAAAGGGCAAATGATGAACAATTTTAATTTAAATATAGCACAAAAGTCTTAGCTTTTTTAATTCTAAAAGAAGATATTTGTTGCTGCTCTTTGTAAGACTGTGAGAGGGATGCATGGCCAAAGAAATCTGAGGAAACAATCATATTTATAATGATTAACAGCGCCTTGCCATTTAAAACATCAAATTTGAAATTATGCCAAATTTTATGAAAATATTAACCAATTCTTGCCACAAAAAATTTTAAATAGCTCTCATTTTGAACAAATTAATCAGAACATAAGTGCAAAAGATAAGAGAAAACAATTACTTAATCATTAATATTATGTTGAAGTGCACCAAGATTAAGCAGTAAAGAAATAGACAGCCATTTCGCACATTAAAAATCCTGTGACTGCCTATCATATCATATTTTAATTTTTCTTGAAAAAGGCTTACAGTTAAAAGGTTCTACTTGAGGTCTGATTCAATCACACAGAATGTTATTTAAATGTTTCAAAAAGCGCAACTTTTGCTGACTAAATTATTCAAATACTCTATGCATAAAAATTTCAAACATCATTTGGCTTCTCGATGGTTTTTAAAAGCAAAAAAAGAAAAAGAATAGCAAATTCAATTGAAACACTTCTAGGCCTGATCATTATCTTTCTCAAACTCCCAATAATAATTTACAGGCAGAGTACTGCAAAAATAATAAGGCAAAAAAAATTTTTTTGGGATCGAAAATACATGAAATGAATACATCTCTCATTAAAAGCATTTACAGTCACTATAGGAACCATACATTGTTATTATCAGATGAGTCAACTTTACTGTTGCAAAGCAGGGTACAGGTGGAAACCACCTAATTTGAACTGTATGGGAATCAACAATTGTTGAAATGACTATTTTTTTAGAAATGTTTTAGAGGATCATAGGTGGAGAACTTTTTCAAAGAATTTCTTCAGCAAAAGGCCTTTCCCAAGAAATTTAATTCCTGAAAAAAACCTCTGCTTAGTCTATATATAGAGAGAATGTTTCTTGGTTTTGCAGTTGTTAGCTTTGCTTAATAGTTAAAAGACCTTGAGACTGAGCCAATAGGAAGGAAAGGCTGACAATGGTGTTGGCTTCAAATAAATAGAACTGTCTTCTAGTTCTATTTCCTAGCATAAGTCAAAGCTAACAAAGCCATAGAGAAGAAAAATCCCAACTCTGATTTCTGAGAAATTCAAATGATCAGACTTCCGCTTATGAGATTTCCATTGTTGATCCTCTCACTATATTGACTCTATCTATAAGTTATTGAAGATGGTAGACCCATAATAATTGTCATTGTAAAAATGTTTTGGTGGCTTTGCTGATGATGTTATAATTATGCTATTTCATTTACCTAATCTAAAAGTTGCAGAGAAGTAATAAAAGCTAAAGGTTACGTAAAAGAAAGTTGTGATCTAGCTTGCAGTTATAGAATAGATGTCACAGCCAACCTGCCAATCCCAAAACGTGCTCACAAGAATATTTACTTCCACTCACAGGAATTGAAAAAGTCTTACGGGAATATGCTAGTACAATTAAGTGTGCATGGATAAACCATTTAATTATATTACTCAACCATAGACATGCAATAATATTCAAGAATCATATCACAGGCTAATTAATGAACCTTCAACTCCAAAAAACGCAAAATAGTACCTCCCTACTAACTGCCAATAGTCCAATAACATCACCAGGCCTAGGGCCTGTTGAAGAATTTTTTTAAGGTGCAGCCCAGAACTCAAAATCTAGTTCACACAACAAAAGGTTACATAAAAAAAAAAAAAAACGTATCTGAGACAGGTCTATAGAATTCAGCAGGGCCTAAAATTATGACCCATTGTGTATTAAATAAAAATAAAATATCTTTCTGGTCAAAATTGCGTTATGATATAATTCATTGCAAATATATGTTTGTTATTGATGTGATTTTTAAAAATCTGAGATAAAAACATTAACATTGAGATGAAATAGGTCTAAACTTTGCATTCAAAATTAGCATATATCATATTAAATCAGTCAAAATTGGAACATAAAATTAAATGCCTTAGGCCTGATTTTTTTTCTGGCATGGTTCCCATGGTATTCTACTGAATGGTTTCAAAGATTGCCATTGATGGCTCAATATACTCGATCTTGATGTTCTCTTTATCCTATGTTCTATGGAAAAAAATTTAATATCTCTACTCAATAAGGCTGATTTCCCCGAGCTTTACAAAATAATAAACCTTGGCTTTAATCTTGCAAAGGTGTAGAGTCCAGATCTAATCTGAACCTCAGTAAAGAAAAATGTCTAAAGATAGAATCTAGACGTAGAAGCCTATAGGCCTATCTGACTGAATCAAATCAGAATATTGGCTTGCTTGTTTGTGAGCAATGATTTTACTAAGTCATTGATGGATCAAACTCAGTTTTCTAATTAAATACATTCAACAATAAATGGAGCAATGCCGATATTCATTGTAATTTTACAAGGGGCATCACTCCCATCAACAATTTTTTTCCTGAAAGGATGATGAGTCCTATGAAGTTAATACATTAAGGCTTTATTTTATAAAACCAACTCAAAGTGGTCTAAAGTCTAAAAAAGAGGCTTAGGCCTGCTGAACAAAAACAATCACGAACTATAGGCTTGATTCTTCCCACACACACCCACCCAAACAATTCTTTCGAGAGATACAGATTGCTATAACACATGACATTGTCAATAGTCTTGGCTGAGCACCCTGACAGTTTTGAAGACTGTGAAGATTGCAAGAATCTAGGTCACATGCTTTTGTAGCCTTAGCCAAATCACATATCTACTAAATCAACCCTTCTAATATAAAATTATATAATTATATAATCCCCCTGCCTTACGCCATGGGAAAAAAAAAAGCCAACAAACAATGAAATAACAAGAAGGCACCCTTAGATCTGTGGCTTCTACATCTCTACCACAAGATTATTGCCACCATAAAAAGGCCACATTCTAAATCTGAGTGGGGGTCACTCCTTTAATGTTACTTCATTGTTTGCAAACATGCAGTACGATAACATATCATATCAATAAGGCAAAAGTTACTCGAATCCCTAACACACATAATATGTTATGATAACATAGATAACACTTTAGCTAAAAAAAATACAGAAAGAAAAAGAGAGAAATATATCAGGATTTCAAAAATATATGACATAACTTTATTGCATCATGTTGATGGCCTGGTGATATGGTGAAAAGCACTCTGGACATAAGGTAACTTTGCATCACAAACACTCCCAAACAGTCTTCTTTCTTGTCTTGTGCATGCACTGCCTCCTCTTCCCATCCCCAATCCTGACAAGGGTGCATGTTGGGGGTGCAGCTTGGTAATTATGATCAGGGGGTTGAATGTTCATCTCCTCATTACCAGCACCCTCTTCAGGCTCCATGTGCATTGCGTCAACGTTTTCATGGCGTCTTACCAGGGTGGTAATTACCCATAAGGCTCTCCACACAGTCTACTGTAAACTAGTGCCTGTCTTTGATAGGTCTTTGTGATGTATGTTCTTTGTATAATATGTATGCATTCAGAACACACCTACCAATAAGATTGAAAATCAGTTTGTGGGTCCATTTCATGGTCCTGCGTTTGCTGAGGTAGGAGTACAGATGAGCATCTGTGGTGTCTACACCTCCCATGGTGGAGTTATATGCTACAACAATAGCAGGCTTTCGTTTCATAACCCCTCTTGCATTTCTCTGATCAACAAATCCTCCTTTGGCTGCTGTCGAGAACTGGTCTTTTTCCGCCATCTTTGTAGACTGAGCACAACAGGGGACCCTTCCGTCGTTCAATCGTTGTGTTGTTAGGCAGTGTTTTTTTTTAGGATTGCCTTGGGCAAACCCTTTCTGTTGGATCTGACAGTGCCAGTTGCTTTTGTATTAGCTCTATAGATTTCCAGAAATAGTTTTGGTGATGAAAAATAGTTGTCCACGCCGACATGGTGACCAGAGTATAAAAGGCGAGCCTCTTGCAAAAGTCTGATCACCAGATTGTGAGTGACATTTTCTTCACTTCGATCAGCTTCATTGTGTGCACCTTTATAAATTTCAAAATTGACAGTATAGTTCAAGTTCGAGTCACACACACACCATAGTTTTATGCCAAATCTAGCATGATGTTTCAATGGCATATACTGACGCAGGTGAGGTGTCTTCCCCCTGAAACCTACCATACTTTCGTCTACCGAAATGTCCTCACCTGGTACATATAAGTTCATGAAATTATTTTTGAAGTGATCAGCTATTTCTTTCACTTTGTAAAGCTTGTAATCAGGGCTGTTTGGGTCAGGCTGTAATTCATTATCCGCAAAGTGGAGAAATTTTAGACACAGCTGAAACCGGTCCCCATTGAATCGTTCAGTGTTGCTTGACTGGGATTTATGCTATCCCAGTAATGATGGATGGCTGATTTACTTATCAAGCCAAAGTTGATACAAATTGATAGAAATGCCTTATTTCTGCTCCGTTTGTAGTCCCTTGTTTTATCCAGCTGATGACTCTAGAGTGAGGATGTTAAACGAGATAAACCTGATGACCTTCAATCCATTTTTGTGCATGGCGATTTGTTTCTGTGACAATTTTATCCAAGCTAAAATTGGTGATAAAAAGTTGCAAATAATCAACAGGCTCTGAGTCCCTGGGCAGGTGGATTCTAGGACCAGAATTGACAGTAAATTCCACATTTGGTGGACCAAGATCATCCCCTACAATGTTCATCCAGACCCTGAGGGCATTGTCACCGGCGGCAGCCCCTTCGTCCACCAAAGCATTGTTGTTGTCAGTAAGGGGCAAGTCTGAATCATCTGGATTTGGTCAGATAGTCAAAAAAAAAGATTAGATAAAAGCTCTAATTATTTCAAGTAAAAAAACCCACAAATAGCATGTTTACACCAAGGCAGAAAAATAAAGAAAAATCTTGAGTAACAGGATTGTCTAAAACTGGAGTGTAGACCTAGATCTAGGAGTACAACTTTGAGAAAAAAAATCCTAAAACTGTAATTTAGATCAAACTAGTAACTTTACACTTTTGTCTTACACAGTTGCACTCATTCTGGTGTTCTTAGTGATAAAATAAAAGTATAATAACTTAAAACTCACCATCAAAACTGATGTTATCATCTGAAAAAGACACCTCCTCCTCACTGGTTAGAACCTTCGTCTTCAACATCTGTTTTACAGAAAATTTTGGTAAAAAGCCGACCAACTGTGGCTGAACACACTTCTTTACATTCGTAGAAAGTAGAGAGAACGAAACGACGTGGCCAGATAAATGCTGCATTTTATTTTGCCAATTTGAAATAGCCGAGCCAAATAGGGGTCGATTTCAATCCCATCACACTCAAGTGGTTAAGAAGTGCAAGCCACTCTTGTTTAAAACAAATTTCACAGATTTTTTTTGCTAAAATACTTGAAAAGATAGGTTCATGCATTTTGTACCCGTTTGTCACACACGGCCTCGAATTTCCCTTCAAACTGATATTTTAGTTGGGACAGCCGAAGCTCTGCGCCACCCGGCCCGGTGGGCGTGTCAGGCTCATAAATCACTGTCAAGTCTAGCCCGCTGCCTAGACAAACGGGGTGAACAGGTGCAAGCAGTAACTGATGCGGCAATCGGTAAAAATCGGCAAAAACTGACTTATTTGTACCTTTTAAAGCGTATTCCTTCCAATCCTATCCCTAGTTTTCTTACACCATTGGATTCTTCAACATCTCTTCTTGTCATTGAGCGAAAATTCGACGCGATTTATATTTACAGTGTACTTGTAATAAGCTTATTTAGATACCTGTGTAAATCCACTGTGCGTCTCATTATGGGTCATGAACAGTGATAATTAATTAAGGATTACAAAATTCTGGCTGTGGGCATACAATTTTTCTTTCCTTTATACTCTTTTAAAAAGTTTCCTTTTTTCAGTCATATAAATTTTATATCCCGAGCAACCGTTCTCAATTTTATATTAATTTTTTCCCCCGGACACAGGTTTTAAAATTTTTGTTACAGTAAAAATTATGGAGCATACAAACACTTTGCACCTTAAATTTACTAACGAAGTATGCCGCACTTGCGACGATTATTGTCAAACAAACGTCAAAAGAAATATTATTCGAAACCTGTGACATGCACACAGGTTAGCAAGAACAGTCAGTCCCTGCAATCCAGACACTCATCAATAATTACATGACCACAAAACAATACCTAAACAACAAATATTAGAAAGTCATTGCATTATGCACATTTCAGACTACACGTTTGGACTGAGCTTGCTTGGGGAGCGAGGGACAGAAACGCGCATCCAACAATAACGTATTTAGAAAAATCAGAGCAAGTGGGATTGTAAATAGAGAACAAAAACTTCGCCATACTCTACCGAATCATTTGTTGAACATATTCTCTCAGTTATGTACAAAGAGTGAAAAGATGTAGAAGGAATGTGATTTATTTTCAACATAATATTTATTTCTCATGATTTTCTTCCTACGCTGTGATAATTCTAAGTGTGATTCATCTCTACTTCAGCTTATCCCTATTTAAAGAAAAAAAATGCTATTTATTCATAAGTTATATTCTTCATTGTGCTTTGCTATCGAATATCATAATAATAAATGTCGGTTGACGGATTTGATCTTGGATTACTAGCGAATTTCTGCTGTGTGGGATGTAAATTTTACGTGAGTTTACGCACATTACTTTCAGCTTTCATCTGCACCTTTTCTTTTTCAAATCGTCAAGGCAGTTTTTTATCTGTGGTCATTACAATTATATTAAGTAATTAAATTTTCATGTCCGAAAAGCGTCATATTAAAATGCACGTAACTAATTTGATTGAACAGCTATCAGTTGTTTTTTTTTCTCACATGACTAGTTTTGTATATATATTGATGTTCATCTGTTGTTGTTTTCAAATATTAATTTTTAAACATAACTGTCCCAGACAAAATAAAATTTGTGCTATCAATTACACTGAAGCAATTCTTCTTGGCCTCGGCCTGACCTAGGGGCATGACCCCAACCCGGTGACCTACTTAGGGTTCACCTCGGCCCCACGCGGCCTAGGATGTCTTAAAGCTAAAGAATCGCTGATGCGACGCCGTGCACAGGAAAGTGTTAAAATTAAATTTTGTGAGTTACATTCATTGCTAGGTTTGCACAAACAAGTTTATTTTATTTGATGAGCATTCCAGGATTTGGCCATGTTCAAACATTATTGCATGGCATGTTAAATTGTTACACAATTATAAGGATAGCTGTGCATGTCTGTTTTTCTTTCTTTCGGATTATGTTTTTGGGTGTAGTGTGTATGAATTTTATTAGTACCTTTTTTGTGCTATGTTAACGGCAAATTTAGGTGGAGCTTAGCAAAGGGGTGGTCTTCAATGGGAGTTGCAGTTTCTTAGCACTTCACTTATGTTTTCTTTTTTGCTAAAATATAAGGCTTGAAAAGGTAGGGTTAGGTATTTTATGCCCATTTGTCACAGGAAAGTGTTAAAGATATGAAATTGTGCTAGTTACATTCATTGCTAGGCTTGCACAAAGAAGTTCATTTTTTTTAGTGAGCATTACAGGATTTGGCCGAGTGCAAACATGATTGCTTGTCATGTTAATTGTAACACAATTGTAAGGATAGCTGTACCTGCCCATTTTTCTTAACTTTTGTTTTTGTGGCATGTTATGAATTTTATTAAAAATTTTTAGTTGTGTGCAATGTTAACTGTTACCTTAGGAGTTTAAACTGAACATAGGGGTGGTCTTCAACAGGGGTTGCAGTTTCTTAGCACTTCACTTTTGATGGTCGTGGCACTTAGGCTTCTAGTCTCCATTTTGGAGCTTTTTTTTACACTCTTTACAGCCTCTTCCAGAGACACATTCAAAGTTTTTTGTCAGTATGATTGAATGAGTGTTAAATTTTTTGGGGGGAAAACGAATGTATGGCTTTCTGGCTGTAATCAGAGCGTAAGACTGTCAATAAAAAAAATTATATTTGAATTTATCCTTGAACAATGTGTTCCTATAGTTCAAATTTGACACGATGAGCTATCAAAACGCCCACCAACACAAACTTTCACTGATGCGTTTTCAAAAAAAAAAAAAGAAAAAGAAAGATCATTTTCACTGGGTGCCAAATAAAACATCCTAAAAGGCATTTATTGAAGGTCTTCAATGACCTCATGGGGAGAGATCCCAAATCAGGAACATACAGTAAATGAATCCTGCAACCACTCTTCTGGTTCCACTTTTTGTGTGTGGGATATAAGTCTGTGATGGAAATAAGAAATGATTATTTTGTGAAACATGCTGTGGTGCCTGGCAGAGATACCTGACTGATTCAATTTCACTTTCTTTAAGTTCTACACTTTTTTTTATAATTAATTAAGTCTATTTGTTTCATGTCTTCTAGATTTCTGTCCAATACATTTTATGGGATATTAAATATAAGAAAATTGTTTTTACTTAGTAATGTAGTAGTATTTTTCTTTTTTTGAATCGAGTATGAAGTTTGTTTATTTGAATTCCAAAGTTAACAAAATTTTGAATTCCAAATGAATTTTGAATCGAGTATGAAGTTTGTTTATTTGAATTCCCAAGTTAACTAAATTTTGAAGTCCAAAGTTAACTCTATTTTTGTTTGTGTGTGTTATGAGTTTTAATAAGTGAATAATGTGCCTTAAAAATTTTAGTTTAGTTTTTGTACATTATATTATTACGTTACTCTCTCCCTCTCCCCTCGCACCCCCCTCTCTTTCTCTCCAATAAAAGGCACACACTAAGGGTTGAAATATAAGAATGATAATGTTAAAAAGCAAACAAAAAGAAAAAAACAAAAACGAAGCCAATGAAAAATACTATTCCTATTACTAGCACTACTATTACTGCTGTTGCTACTCCTGTTCCTCCTCATCATCCTCCTACTGCTGTTGCTGCTGCTTCTCCTCCTACTACTAATACTATTGCTGCTGCTTTACTTCCTCCTCCTCTTACTACTACTACTACGGTACTACAATTACTACTATTTAAAAAAATAAATCATTTTATGAGAAAAGTAAACTTTATAATATAAACAAACAAACAAACAAAAACCAGCTGATGGTAATTCTCTGTAATCACAGCAACTCCACCACGTAATCTCACAGGAGAGGTCAAGCTGCCAGTCTTGATTATTAACTACGTCACATGAAGCCCGTTCCTATTGCAACTCGACTCTGAATAACTGCAGCCTAAATAAAACGCCAGAGATCTCAAGAAATTGTGTTTATCGTGTTTTATTTCTAAATCTTTTAAATCGGACGTGATCAACTAAAATAATTTCATTTCATCAGTTTTCATGGGACCGCAGATGGTAAAGATTATTATCCCATTCTCTCACCTGAAAAGCCAGCCAATAAGCCCAGAGTAGGCAAAAGAGAAAAGACTCAAGTGGTTAAGATGTGTACCCGGCATCTCGTCTTAAGTTTTGGGGACTGCAATAGAATCTAAATCTAGATTAGTCCTTTCATGAAGTAAACTTTGCTTCGTTTGAATCCTACGTTTTAAGGAATTACCTACCGAATGCATTGCTCTTGCAATTTTCGTTGTGTCCTCAACAACTGTTGGCCTGTGTTTGCTTTTTTCTCTTGAATAATGAAATCTAGAATCTAGAATCTAAATTTAGATTAGATCTAATCTACATAGATCTAGATCTACACCAAATTTAGCGATAGTTTTCTCAACAAATTGCCAGTGAAACAATGAATACGATTCTAGATCGAAGTCTGTCCCACGAACAATGTAGATTAGATTGTAGATCTAATCATGTAGAGCTAGACTAGAGGTTGAGCCACATATAATATTGTAACTGTCTTTGGTTGAGCTACGGCCGAATATTGGCCTACGTGCTTCTTCTCTTCACCCTATTCAATGGTGTGTTCCTGTTTATCTGTTGATCTAATTCTAATCCCGACTCTAAGCTCTAGATTTTGGCCTCGTTACTCTTGACAGTCCCAGCAAGACTCAAAAACATCATTTGCATTCTACCTACGTATTCTACCTACTCTGTACTCACATAGGCCACAAAGTATTATAAAAACCATCCAGATGGAGTTAATCTTCAAAAAAGGTTTGCTTTGTGCCAATCCTGTTTTGACGTTTTTGCCCAGAAATGACTATATGAAAACCATAATTAATTGAAAAATATTTATCCAAGCTCTATGAACTCTTAAGATATTTTTGTAGTTTGGTCGTGTCATTCTAAAAACGTGAGGTAACTGAATCTCCCTACAACACACTAAATATGAAGCAAAACAACAACGCAGGGGTACAAGAGTTTCACGCATGCGCATGGTCACACAAACAAAGAAGGTCAAGGTTTAACGTATGCTCTGTCGTCGAAATCGGAGAAAGGTGAATGCCAGGCGTTAGATCTAGAGATCTTCAAATAAAATCATAAATATGTCAATGCGCCGGGCTGTTAGTGATAGCGCACACTGGGGGCAGCAGTTTGGGCTTCCAACGGTGCAACAACCAACATGTTTGGAAACGCTATAATTTTTT
>BLXT01006539.1:352231-365501 GCA_019648995.1 Plakobranchus ocellatus | reverse complement strand
AGAGAGAGAGAGAGAGAAAGAGAGAGAGAGTATTTGTGTGGGATGTGTGTAGACAGTGGAAAAAAAAAAAACCCAGACAGATTGACAGATACACACAATGAGGAACATAGATAGTAGAAAATAACAAATGTGATTTTTGTGATTCGGTGCGGTACAAAAGTAAAGACATTATAATTAAAAAGAGAAGAAAAAAAATAATAGGCAGGAGAAAACAACAAGAACAATTCATCAATTTTATTTTGCAAAAAAAAGTTATACACCATTTAAGTTCATAATTTAAACCACAAAAGATGGAACAAAATTATCCATTGTTATAATTTCTGACAAAACAATTCATATGACTGAATGCAATAATTCCAGATACATATTAATTTATCATGGTAGCAAAAAAATTTAGAAAACAAAAGCATTTTGTAGAGTAAAACTAATACATTTTCAAATCATAAAATATCATGAATTATAAAACAAATCTATCAAAACATTACTTCAAAAAGGAAAAAAATATTACTCACTCAATGAAAAACGTCTGACATCTACACAACTATACATTATGTACAAGTAACATGATTCTAGCTTGTGAAAAAAAAATGTATGAGAGCTGTGAAATTTTCTCTTCCACAGATTAAAGTAATGAACAGAATGTACTTTATGGTACACCTATTTAAGGGGTGCAAGAATAGGAATTCGGTCTTCTATCAAAAATTGTTTGCACAGTGTTTTTAGCATTATAAAAATGAACAAAACTTTATTTGTTTGTATTTCTTATGATAAACTGAATAATGTCCCTTCGACATTAAATTTTAACGATGCAAAGAAAGGTGTAATAATGACAATATAATTACACATTTACAGAGGCCAGTTTGTTATATGTTTCAACTTTTATCTCCTATCAAGCTTTGAAAGAAGTCTGATTGCCTCTGATTGTGTCTACCTTATACACACTAAATTCTTACAATAATAAATATATACAAATTGCCATGAACAATGGAATCTTCTTATTAAATATTGCGCATTGCTTAATGAAACTACACATATAATTACTGTATGAATTTTAGAAAAATTCAATTGAATGAGGGTATCTAGAGCCCAAATCAAATACAAAGAGAACTATATTGCAGCCCACAACTACTAGTAATTATCACAAGCTAGACTGAATAGATTCTCTGTATATCTATGTGTAGTCCTACCACGAAACAGATTACCGGTACTTCAGAAACTGAGAAAGCCACCAGAATTTCATATCAACCAATTCATTCAGATCCAATCAAGATGGATTTTACTTACAATATCTTTAAAAAGAATGAATAAGAAATGTTGGATCTAATATGCTGGAAAATAAAAGGTTGAGATTACTAACAACAACAGTCATCAAAATCTCTTCATTTAATACAACCAAATCTTCTAAAACCTCTTTATGTATCTGGACACATATGTATTTGGACATGTAATTGCTTTGCCTTTGAAAATCATTGTCTTTTATTGATTAAAAAAATATTGCCTAGAGAGGTGAAACTTTTTTCGCATGCGATTTGGAAGAAATTTTACTGATTTTTATTTGCATTCAATAGTATGAAGTTGGCAACTGTCTTTGTAATTCAAGCTGTGCTAGGAACAGATAGCAACATGCACACATTCCCATTCCCTGAACTTTGAATTGCTATTGATATTCACATCATTAAGTGAGTCAACTAAATTTTAGTGATAGGTTTGATTTGGTAATTGTTACAGCCAGGCTACATCAAGGTGATCTCAGGCTTTCAGGTTCTCTGCTAGGCCAGGGTGCCAGTGACAGGGCTCAAAAGCATTACAGAAGAGTCCCTGCAGATCTCAGGGCAGGGTCGTTATCCACTGTGTCTCTAACGTCTTCACATTTTAGCGATTTCTGTACAAAAAACTTTTTAAAAGGACTACTTAAAAAAGTTTCAAAATGATTTCTTGTTCACTGATTGCCTACAAAATTTATGCAAGAATGGAAATACAAATTGAGATTCATGACTTTACATTTTATTCAATAAATGCAGAAGTATAGTTGCGTCTGCAAGAAGTCAACTATTCCCACAAGCCTGTTTTTTTTTTCTCTATTATTCAACCATCTATTTTTGGAATACAGTCAACCGCCTTTGCTTGCATATTTGCCAGGTGGGGAGGGCAAGGAGGTGTCTCAGTCAAGGGAATCAGTCATGCCATGTTAGGTCTAAGGTATGCAAACAGGTGTCCGCCATAAGACCTTGTGCATAGTGTAAGGAAATGTGTGTAGATTTTAAAGCTGATCAGATTGAGATCATGAATCATGTCTTTACTTCTTCCCCCCTTGCAAGTTTGTTTCATTTCAGTATGCTCCGCAAATACATGTAGTAATATAGATCATTTCTCAGAGTTTTTATTAGTGGGCAGAGGCATTTTTTACCCAGAATTTAGAGAAGGTGAATGAGGATGTGTTAGTAGTGCCTTAATAACAAAGAACCTGTTATAGCAAAGGCTGTTACAAATGCACTCTATTTTATAATATGTTAAGACCAATATTAATGAATTGGGGTCTAGTAACAATTTAGAGAATAATATGTTAAATGTTTGTTTTTCACTTCTATTAAATGCTTACATAACTTTCAACAGTTTCAGTGTGACAAAAAAAAATTAATAATGGCATTATTGGTGTTTTCACTTTTTCTTATAGCAAAGATTATATAATGCAGTTTTAGATATATCAATGCTTTAAAATGTTCAAAATGTGATTTTTGACTCATTTGGATTGTTCTTGATGCATACCATTATCATTTTAAGCACATTTTGAGACACGTAAAAAGAAAAATATTAATGGAAATTGGAAATAAAAAAAAAGACTTATTATACAATATGTCTTGCAAAGCTATGATAGTATTTCCTAGTTTTTCACTAAATCAGAGACATGGGTGCTAGTTTGAACAACATTTTACAGCACAATGATAATAAGGGTGGCAACAGTATAAAACTGATAGGTGCAAACCCTTCAAGGTGATTATGTGGAACAATGAAGTCAAATGCTAATGATATATCACCTTGTTCATTTGCGTCAAACCCAGAAAATTCATGAGTTTCGATGCAGTAACTGATTTTCAGTTACAGGCCTATAAAGGCAAAAATGTCTGACAAGTCAAAAAATGATTTTTTAATGTCATCATTATATCCAATTTCTTTTAAAACATTTTCCAAATATCTGTTACCAAAACATTTCATTATATTTTTATTTTGCTGCTGCCAATCATCGACACACACCAAGAGAAAGTCACATCATTGATCTAATTAAATAGATCTGAGAACTGTTTGTTTCAGGGACAGAACCAGAACCCGTAAAAAATTGAACAACCTTAACAAGTCAAGTTTCAATAGAATGAAAGGGACAGAAATTATTTAATTTGTATGTAAATGCAATTATTAAATTATTATCCCTATAATAAGGTTATTATAGATCTATATGCATATTACAAAGTAGCCTAATGATTCAGTGCCATGTTCCTGTTATCATGTGACAATAAAATAACATGCAGATTATCTTTAGGCCTATGCTTTAACCAAGCCAATGAATCCTCAAGATATGTCTATGTTCTGGTAAAGAACACACAAAGAACTATAATGTCTGTCGGTTTTCAAAATATTCTTAAATCTTTTTATCATAAAAAGATTTTTTAACAGATGATGTATATGTATTTAAGAGCCTATGAATAGCCACTTCCTTTTGACTTAATAAATATAGATGTATATCTCGATAAATTTGTACCTAAGTATCTACTTTTCTAGATCATTAGACTTTGTCTGACCTTGAGTCCACATGAAGGTGAAAAAAGGCCCTAACATTAATCATCTTGATGATCAGGTAAATTAATACCTAGATACACATCTAACTCTTTATGACTCAAATTCAACAATAACTGTTCTTAGCCCAATACTTAAAAGTTGTGGTGGAAGCTTGAAAAGTAATCAATAATTGGATCTTTCAAAATGCTACAATTATAAAGGTGTTTAATTTACATTTCTTAGCGGCAGTGTCAGGTCTATCAGTTTTTGTTATTCTATTTATCTACTGAGATGCTATTTTTTGTGATTTTTAAATAAATGCAATGTAGAATCATATATAGGCCTACAGGTAGAAAAAGTTTACACTGAAAGTGCATGAACTTATATTTTCTGGTATTCCTAATTGCCCAGGCAGTGATATCAAAGTTATTTTTGCTACAATTAAAAAAAAAAAAGTCTTGTCATAAAAGAATCAAATAATTTCATTAAAATTGGTATCACAATTTATCTCCTGATAACTACCTTTTGCTTCATACATTTTATCTTCTGTGTTATCAAAAGTACTTATCTCATTTCTTGGCACTTGGTGGTGACGAAAACACACACCTTCCAAAAAAAACAAAAACAAAACAAAACAAAGAAAACAAAAACAAACCTAAAACATGGATATCCTGTTTGATCAGGACTGGTTCCAACTCCTGTTGCTAAGGGTCATGGCTTAGCAATTAATTTTTTACAGGTTGTGAAGTTTTGTATGAACGGGAAGGAATATTTTTGACTATTATGGCAACCACAGTGTATCTAAGGGAATATTTGATGCACAAGGCTTGAGCTACAGCTGTCTGTGCTAAAACTAATAATATGATTAAAGTAGATCTTGAAGACGTTTCACCAAGATAATCATTAGTTTTTCCATGACATGTTTATGCCATATCCTCATATGTTTTTATCCCTTTTTTGTCCCGTTTTATTTTTAGGGACTATGTCTTTAAAAGATTTTAACTCAGTAACTAATAGAGATAATTAAAAAATTTTAAATGCTACATTGTCAGGACACTTCAAGCTTTATGGGCTAAATTTCTGCTATACCATGATTTTCCAGAGCCACTACACATTTGATCATGTGACTGTTTAAAAAAAAAAGTGATAAAATGTTGGAGTCTATTCTATTGTTTGTGACCCCTGCTACAGCTATTTCACACTCCCAATAACGCTTGAGATAAAAAGCAATCATTGTTTCACACTTTGAGAATTATGAATGTAAAAATGGATGCCTTCATATAATATATATTTATGCATATATGTGTATGTGAGCGTATGTGCACACAAATCCATTTTCAATGCTTAAGAAGACCTCATGATCAATTATGCTTTGACACTGATTAAGATGATTGTTACCATAGCCTGAAAAGTAAAAATTGTGGCATTGAAAAGCATGTCCAAAAAAGCAGTTGTCTTCTGCAGCAATTGAAAAAAAATCTGATAATAAAACAAACAAAATCCACAAACTTAACACAAGAAAGTATGAGATTGTCAGACAGGTGTTGTATGTAGTATATACAATCAAAGGTTCACTTTCATAAACATAGTGTGCTGTTATTATTTGCAGTGTGCTCATTTCCAAACTTTTCTCAAAAATTGCTTACTATTTTGAATTAGTGTGAAAAAACAATAGCAACAAAATTATTCGCTTGGCGGACTCATGGAGTCAGAATCTCCCTTAGTTGAGTCAAAGAGAGGAATCTCCCCCAAAGAAAAGGGAGTCGTAGGATCCATGACAGTCTTGCTATTAAACTTGACCATTGAATTTCCTTTCACTATCTGCTGAAGCTGAGTGCCAGGGCGTATCTGCGACAGAACAGAGATCTTTTTACCAGGATGCAGCCTTGCCGGAACTTTACTGATAATGGTATTCTGAGTTAATCTGGTTCTGAGCAAGGTGAAACAAAGATTGATGATTTGTCTTTTACACAAGTAATCAAGGCGTCTAACCTCTGAGATTGGTGATGTTATGGTAGCTTCGGGCGCATTTGGTGAACATGTACAGGATTTTGATCGATGCAATCGAAGGGCCTTTTCAAAGTTAGACATAACTTCCTCATATGTAAATGGAGCAACAAGACCATGCAACAAAGCATTTTCAAGACAAGGAATTTTGCCTACATCATTCAGCTGTGGATTTAGATTTTTAATTTCAACAGGAGATTGGTCAGTTGGACTGTTGACAGATGCCTGAACTGATGTATGATCTGGATGACTGTCCACCCTCTCAACTTTCACTGCAGCTAATCCTCCCCTGATCTGATCACTGGTGAATTCTTCTATGCTAGCTTCTTGTTTCACAGTGATTGTTGAGGAAGGGACTCCTTCAATTAAGCTTTGAGATCCATTTGTTTCAAGAGAGGCAGCTGTTGTGTTGAGAGGCACTTCTGGTACAGAATCAGTGGAAGTTTCAACTTCAGCAGAGACTGTTTCTGACTTTATTTCTGCAGAAGAATTTGCGAGTTTAGAAGCAAGGAGAGAAATGACAGAGCGGGCTTCAAGTGACTGAAATGCAGTCAGTCTACCATGTTCATCAAGTAAGCCAATGGGGGTGCCATCACCTGTCTGAAGCAGGATTGATCCAGCAGGAATGTGTTCAACAATAGTAGTGCTGCCTTCCTGACTGTTGCTATCAGTAATCACCTGCTCAGTACTGACAGGTTCAATGATTATTTCACTTGGCAATGAATCAGCCTGGATATAGGCAATACCTTCCTCCTCAGGAATTACCATCTCCACATATTCAGTCCCCTGAGAACTATCCATGATGGTTTCTTCAATAACAGTGGTTTCTGCCACATTGTCTCTGATACTCATGTCAAGGGCATGGGATGATGTTTGGTCCTCAATAGCCTGAACTGTTCCATCGGCAGTAGCAGTGACAGACTGAATGCTGGAGCCACTAAAAAGTCCTTTTACCTCCTGCCCTTCAGAAACAACCACAACAGATTCGGTACCTTGTGTCCAATCCTCCTCTGCTATGTCAAGAGTTAATGCAGGCTCCTCTTCTTGTTTTGTTACTTTAGCTGTTCTATTCTTTAAATTTTCCAAGGTCTTTCGCAAGACTCTGTGGAGGTCTTGATCTGCAGTTATGATCATTGTATCTTCAGTCTGATTGTTTGAAGACGACCCAGAATCTCCATCACTTTCATATCCTTGCTGATCAACTAACTTATCACCTCTTGAGACAACTTTAGAAACACTAGTTTTGGTCGAGGCACGACCTTTACCCCTTGGTCGCACCCCATCTGTAGTTTTATCTTTCTCAGCATTATCCAAGCGAGTGGCAGCTTCTAAAAGCAGCAGGCATGACGACATCAGTGGCTCCGTTGACTCAGAGCCTGGCTTTTCACTTTTTGATCTCTGCCTCCGTGCTTTTGCTCCACTTAGAATCCTGGGAGATGTTGTGCGGCGGGGCGTTGTCTTGCTTACTTTTTGGGGTACAAATGGGAACATTGCCCCGCTATCATCATCAACAGATGCCTCTGTGCTGACAGTCTCCTCAGCCCCAACACTAATGGAGGCATGGTGATGATGATCAGGTAGAAACTCAGTTTTTCTTTTCTTATTTGGTCGAGCAGAAACATAACCGGGGTCTTCTGCATCTTCCTTATCCCCCGTGAGGAGATACTTTAGACTGTATGCTGCTCTCTGGTCCTCAGATCTCATGAGCCGAGCTGTAGCCAGTTCACTAGCAGTGACTTTGGTCTTGATTTTTTGCTTGATACCCTTGCCATGCTCAGTTGGTGAAGTGCCCAGACCCGGGGCAAGCACTGTGTTCCAGCTTGCTGTACTCACAGCCGCAGATGCCAGCTGGTCCAAGTTGGAAGACACTATTTTCCGATACTCACCCTGAAGCTCCCCCTCAGAAGCACCCAGCACCTCTTTGTGCAGCATTATAGATCCAATGCCTTGTCGAAGCACAATAGTTTTCTCTGAGAGGAGTAAATATAAAGATTTAAATTAATGTCACCTTTTTTATAGAGTTAGATCAAACGATATTGTTTGAAGCAAATCCTCATTAACACTTATCCTTCCATCTCTTACAATCATCCAATATGATATCACTTGGACTGCAGTGCCAAGCTTTGAAAATTGTTGGAAAATATGGTAGCAGTGATAAAAAAGAAGTTACAGTATGAATGTTTACCTCTGGTCTAGATAAGTTGTGTTCATCAAAAAAAATGCTCCTCTTCCTTATTCAAACTTTTTAATGGCTCTGGGGCATCAAAAAAAAATTGTCAAAATTTTCGTTTACATTCTTCCTCACCACTGATTCTGATCTGACTGATGCTAGCAGATTCTAGTCATTTTTAGCCATTCAGAGAGTGTACTCTCTCAGTTGAGAGATGGTGAGTTACTCATTGTAGATCTAGAGCCTGTGACAGATCTTGTAGCTTCTAGATCTAGACCCTGTAGGTAAAATACAGCCCCTGATAGGGTGGACCTTGCAATGTTACCATTCTATGAGCTGGCACTCAAGGCAACATTAAAAAAAAACCATCATCCTAGCAGGTTAAGTGTGAAGATAACTTGGGAAATCATTTCTAGCATTTGAAAAAAAAAAAATGTCCAGAAAAAAGAAAAATGTCAAACATCCTTACTCCTTACCTCACTCTTTCACAAAAATACCAAAAATTTGAAAAGAAAAATGAACAATATATCGTGAACCTTGAATTCAAGGAGTTCAGACCCACTTAGACCTTGTGCGCAACAAGGGATACATGAAGTACCTTTTTCATTTGGCCTTCGATTAATAATAATAGTAAAAAAATTTCTTTGATTGAATGAGAATCACATTTTCCCCCCTCAGATTAAGAGATGGGAAATCAAAATTGCCTCACATCAATGGAAAAACAAAATATGATAAGAGGAGATCCTATCATAAACTTTACAAATCTTGCCAATGTTTTTCCAATGAAAAGTCAGCAGCCTCAGAACTGCTATCTCCAGCATGTATCTAATTCAATCTAGTTTCAGATGCACTATCCATTAATCCAGCAAAGTAATGTTAGAAATGGCTTTTCTTTAATTCTAATCAGGCATAGGGAACTGAACCTAGTTTGGGGAATCAACTTGTGGAACAAAGTGGAAAGAATCAGGACAAGAAAAAATGTTGGAAGGAAAAAAAAATACACGAGACACAGCCATACAAAATGAATTCTACGATAAGAATTTCCCCAATGGAACATGAAGCAAAATAGTACTGGACATAAAGATATAGAAGGAGAAAAGTCTTTTCCACATTACAAAAGGTCATTCGTTTAGAGATCTATGAAGAATTTTTTCGATTGTCTCTGGCCACTTTATCTATCCTGCTTCTATTTCTGTTGAGCCTGCTGACAAACAACTTTTTCACATGGGCAAAGCTAAAATCCGAATTGTGGTCTTACGGGATTTATCCGGCAGTGCTGAATAATCATGGTCATGATGGAGGCCAAATTCTTCCTCTGCTACATCTGGCTTTAGCTCAAGTTGTTGTACAATGACCTGGAAAGTACAAATATCCATTTTAAAAAAGCAGAAGTCTATCTTTTACAGAAATACAATCGGTTACTGAGCTAATGTTGCAAAAAATGTATTCAATTCAGTTAAACTAAAATACATAATCGAACCAAAAACATTTTAAATTGTCTAATTTTTTTCATTTTTTGATCTTTCCAGCCAATTCCTGATAATATATTTAAAAAAAATGATTTTAAAAGCCCATAGAAATTAAGAGTGTTCTCCAAGATAATTTTCTGTCACATAATTTAATAGAGATCTGACTGATCAATATAAGAAATGGGTTTTCAGTAAAACTAACCATTCATTATGGACCTCTCTTATTTTTTGTTGTCACAATCAAAAAGAAATAAAAATACTAAAGATATTACTGATTTGGTATTTGCCTAATAAAATCTCCTACTTAGATATTATTCTAGACAAGAATAGGTTCTGTTTCTGAATCTAATGCTCAAACAATGGTAGTTATTCTAGACATAGACTTGCAAATGAAACATCTATGGGCTGGCATTCATGGGAAACAATAACAAAATATTTAAAAATGTCTACAAGAAAATAAAATGCAAAACATCATTGCTCCTAGCCTGGTTGATGTTCAGCAAAAGTCTTTAACCTGCCAATTCAAAATTGTACCTTAGGGTAATCTACAGAATATTTTGGACTTACTATAGCTAATGTATAGTTGGTAGGAAGAAAAATAGTACGCCTATAATCAAGGCTTGGAATGGCCAAGGTTTAAAAAAGACTTTAATTTTATAGTGACTTTGATGCTCACTACTGCTCTTTTTTTTTATTTCCTTATTGATTATACACAAAAATGCCAATTCAAAATTGTACCTTAGGGTAATCTACAGAATATTTTGGACTTACTATAGCTAATGTATAGTTGGTAGGAAGAAAAATAGTACGCCTATAATCAAGGCTTGGAATGGCTAAGGTTTAAAAAAGACTTTAATTTTATAGTGATTTTGATGCTCACTACTGCTCTTTTTTTATTTCCTTATTGATTATACACAAAAATGCTTAACATGCTTAACTACCACATATTAATAACTTATACTCAGCACATTATGGTAACTTAATTTTGTCAAAAAGATGTACTTCAAATACAAAGAATGGCCCTGGCTAAACTGACTTTATCCATAACTCCTATTTAGGATCATCCAATTTTGTAATCCAAAAAAAAAAAAACAATGAGTAATTTAGACCCAAAATGAACATAATAAAAGAATGCAAACACCAACTTAAACTTATTTTAATAGATTTGAATAACAAAGATTATTGGTAAAAATGTTTTGCTCCAATCTCTATAAGCTTAATCAGTTTAATAAAATTGACAAATACAGCATTGGGGTTAAGCTTATAAAATATTGAATGCGAAAAAAATTTTTCACTAAAATGCATTTCTATGCAGTGTGAAGTAGAAAGGAAAAAAAATTACATTTATATACATACTGTACACAATTGAACACAAATAGGTCAAACCTATATGCGATTAGGTCCTTGTGCCAGTTCCTTCTTTGAGTCTTATAACTTCTACTCTTTCGACAAACTGATTTTTCAAGCTATTTACCCTCCAATTACACCAGAATAGCCTAGAATCTATAAAAAATTTAGCAAATTTTCCACTAAAATCGCACTTTTTGCTCAACTGTACAGCTTAAATCATCAGAATCTTATCATATGACTGATAATGTAAATAGTCAACGACAATAACTCTATACAATCGCTAACTCCCTCCCCTCCCCCCACAAATGCGTTCCCAGTATATCAGTCATTATGAGATCTTAGACGATACTTTAGTTATCTTTTAAGAAATAAGCTTGAAGTTGGCTCATCATAGGACATGAAGCCCACCTTTCAGGGCTCTGTCCCAAGAGACAAGTCTAGATAAGTGCCAGATACTATGTAAATCACAAGGGGCATGACTTGCCCAGCACTGTGAAACACTTGGCAAAATTAACACCTTTCTGCATGTCCCTCCCGCATTCAGTCCTTCTTTTGACCACACGCCCTGAATCTAAGTGATATACATTTAACAAAAATAAACTTCGAGGCGGAGCAATGACGGGCAGCGCCAAACCCATCTCAGTGCATACAAGTTTGGCTCAGTCACTAAGCCCAATCTCTGGGTATGGTGACACACGCACACACACACACACACATCCCCAGCACAAGCTTCTACTGCATTTGCATAAAAATCTTCCCAGCAATTTGTGTTTCATTGATTCACCAACACTTGAACTTTGCTCATTACAGTTTAGACACAAACCAAAACCCGGATAAAGTTGTTCAACTAATTAGGTTTAGCATAGAATTAACATTCACACTTAATTGAAAACAATTATGAATGAGTTATTTATTTGAGCTAGGTTCATGTATAGATTTACCTCGATATCTTTCACAAGATATCAAGTATAGAATTAAATTCTCATCCATTAACAAGCAATGGTGGCATATAGAAACGCAACTCTAGATCTAATCTAGATCAAGAATCTTGTGGTTTGTTTCAAAATATTCTTTTTTAAATTAGGAGATCTGGATCCAACCAGTTCTGTTATTTGCAGCACCAGTGTATAAAAGTACCAGCACTGAGAGGTCATTAGGCCTACTGACTAATGTAGGATAAATTTAGGCTGTGCCTCAAGCAAATATACCAAGGACTGGTTTAGCATCTGCTTCATATACTGAATTCATTAAGACTCTCCAGCTAGTTATTTCATCACACTTGACAACCCTTGATGCTTTGACATGATACCAGGATGAAGTCAATAGCATTATATGACGTTTTTGAATAGGTGTGCTTACACCTTAATACCATATAAAATAATAATCACTAATTATTAACATAACTTCTACAAATGTGATTTATTTCAAACATTCTTATTACATATGGCTAAGTCCACCAGTATTGTTTACATAAAATTGTTTTACTTTAAATACCAATTGCACAAATTCAACAAAATAATAAAAATTGTACTTAGTGTAAATATGTTTGATTGATAATGAGCAAGCTTGCCTAAGCTTAAAAAGTTGTTCAAAACAATTTTTGTTGACTTTGCATTCTAGTTTTGTCATGAGAATGTTGTTTTTTGTCCTACTGAATGTAACATGGCCATGAGTCGATTTTCTATCATTGGATTTAATGTATTAAATTTAGCTGTTTTTATTAACGATGTGTGTTATTAAAGCAAGACAAAACCCATATACTCTATCCCGATGTAAAATAATAATTCTAAACAAAATAATCCGAGTTCTGCTGAAATCCCGTGAGGAACGTGATTACCGTTCGTCCATTTTGTGTCAAAAAATAAAACCCCAAAACACCAAAAAAAACGAATGTGGTGTTTAAACGAATGCCGAAAAAACGATTGCGTTTTACTATTCCATTCATAAACATAAGCCAAGGTTTCCAATTTCGATTTAAATCTTTGTTTTTGTGCTGGTTTGTACAAGCACTGAACATTCATCCGATATCCTGGAGAACGATCCTCACACAAATCAACAAGGCTAAGCCTAGAGTGTTTCGTAAATATACCGGAACAAGTGTCTTATACTTTTTATGAAGGTCAGACGGCCATTTCCGCTCGCTTCCGCTTCCAAGCAACATGGCAGCACCCATAAGTCATAAAATTAAAATGTCGTCCTTAAAACTAGATAAGCGAACGTTCCTTACTATATCGATGGAAGTATTCTTTGGAGGGCTTTAAATGCACTTTAATGCATTCCTGTGAGTTAAATAACACTTTGAAATCATTGTTTACGTGTTAAACAATGTGCACAGCTCCTTGCATGGGTAGACTTAACATTACTCTAGTTATAAAGTTAGATGAAAGTAAAGATGGGTAATTACGAATAATTCGTCCATCGAACGTTCTTGGCATAACTCACTATAACAAATATACTCATCGATAAATTTTTTAATCGTTTATGTAATTTCACATATTTGAAG
>BLXT01006539.1:333720-351836 GCA_019648995.1 Plakobranchus ocellatus | reverse complement strand
GTATTTAGGAATACTAAAATAAGTAATGCTAGAATTAGTACCATGTTTGTCCGTGCTTTCGTGGAAACATTCCTCACAAATTTAAAAAAAAAAAAATTAATATTTTTCATATAAACATTCTCTTTTCCTTAAGAATCTTTGTATGTATTGCGCTCTCCTTCACTTATTTGTCAGGATTCCTTTTGGTAAATTAAATGTATTTTTTTTTAATAGGGAGAGAAAATAAAAAAGGAAAATTTTGTCCATTTATGAAGGGTAACATTCCTCACAATTCATAGCTTTTCATAATTCATAATTTCATATAATATTGATTTTTAACAAATTTTTTTTCATGGTGTTTTTTAAGGAAATAAATCAAGTACAGACATGATGTGTACTTCTGTATTTCAGGTGATCATTTTATTGTATTTAAGTTTTTGTTTATCACTGTCACATTCCTCACATTCTTGAGTGACATTATTACATCATCAATCACAAGTTTGTGAGCAATCATCAAGGTCTGAAACTTACATACATGAAATATCAAATATTGCTCTTTAAGACCTGTATAGTTTAACCAATGTGAAAATAAAATGAAAATTTGACATTAATGTTACTTTTTGTAAACAATACTGGTGGACTTAGCCATATAAATACATAACTTCCACCCACTTGAATTAACCATTACTACCTTCTCTTGACAGTTAGCATTTGGCTAAACATAATTATACTGACTCTGTCCTGTCTTGTGTCCTCTTCTGAATCTGATTCTGTCGCTGGTTCCAAGTCCTCAGCAGACAAAATTTTTGTGGTAACAAATTCATAAACTGGAGCCTGTTGAGGTTCCATCATTTCTGGTACGCTCACTTCTTCATTGGGTCTCTCATATCTTTGATGATATTCTTTAGCTTCTGCAATCAATTTAAAGTAGAAATGTTTGATCATAAAGTCTGAAGAGGAATTTCTCCAGCAGTCACAATGAAACAATTACTCTACTGGTTTTTATTTTAAATTTTCTTATTTTTTCCTTTCCTTCTATTTGTTGCTCAATTAGTATAACAAACCACTATATATATTATATATAATACAAAATTTTTAAAAATAAAAGCAAGTTAAGATAAATAATATGTTTCAAAAAGTTATTTGATGATTTAATTGTAAGATTTCTTTGCTTTTTTTATGACATTTGTAACAAGCATGGACTGTGTTTTACAGATCAGGGATAGAAGTTAGAGCATGTGATTTTTTTCCTGACCACATCTTTAAGAATGCAACCATGTATTCCAGACAAAACTGTGATTACTTCTAACTGAAGTTCATGAAATTTAGAGTAAATTGAATTAGTATTTCAACCATTAGGCATAATATAATAATTATGGCCCTCTTTATTCTAGTTGGAATACAAACATTAACACTCAGATAAAAAAAAAAGTAACCGCCTGCAGAAATTGCAGTTTTTCAGCCCATGCCATACCACCTCCTACTCCTCTTTTTGTTACCTGTTTGACTTTACCCTAAAAAAATGACTTAAGCTTGGAGACATCAACCTGTCGAAGAAGTTTGCTTTCTTTTAAGAATTGATCAAGCAGCTAAATTATTTCTTCCCAAATGTAAAAAAAAAGTCTCTAGCATTTTTTCAGCACATACAATATGTCAAGAATGGTTTTGTACTATTCAATTATAGGTCTAGCTGAACACTGCCGTGACAAAAAGTTCGTTTAAATATATTAAAGAAGACAAATTTTTCCAAGTATTGCCAAAAATTGAATGAAAAGTTTATTAATTTGAATGGGGTACAATTTCCTAATAGCAAGATAACTTTTCAAGATTCTAAAGATCTACAAATTTATCAAATCAGCAGCGTATCTCTCAAACATCTCACGACCATCCTTTTATACTAATAAGGTATATATTTACTAAATATTTCATGCCAGAAAAGACTAGAATATATTGCCTTATGTAAAGAGAGGTCAGCTAGAAATGTTGACCAATCAAATTCTCTCATTGGTTCACTTCCTAATACATGATCATTTCTGAAAGTTTCTAATGGCATCTCAAGCTTATCTCCTTACGATTTAAAACTTCTTGTAAGCGATGTTATTGCCCTTTTGAAAACCAAAACCTTCTAGAAATCCCTAGATCTCAATGGGTAAACAAAGCCAAAGCCGTTTTAGAATTTGACTGAATATTACATGTGAAAAAGACTAGAGCAGATTAGCTGTTCCAAATCTAGGTCCAGACTGAGTACTCGTCGCACTACTTCCTATTCCCTTCCCAACTTTACCCAAACATGATTGTCTTAATGACTAGAACTTAAAGAAAAACCACATTAATGAACTCTGCTTTCTATTAAAAATCAATAAAGCAGCTTTGTCAATTCTTTTAGTTTTGCAGGATGAAATACTGAAAAATTACTTATGGTTGATGGCAACAGTAAAAAACAAAGCCTGAGAAACACAGGTCAGTTGTTTGTAAAGATGGCAAAAATTATTTTCTTGTATGGCTGGCATTAATCCAATGCTTTTCCTTAAACTAAAAAAAAAAATATAGATATCTTAAGACAGTCATACACTTGTCAGGTTCAGATCCAAATCTTAACCCTACAAGTGTCACTATGCAATGAAACTATGAACTTTTAATTGTGGTGCAACAAATTAATTTCACACTACTAAAAGGGAGAAATCAGAGATGTCTGCCATTTTAATCAGCACTTTAAAATTCTTACGTTATGCTCAATGGACTGACGTGAACTTGTGATCAGATTCCCATACACAACTGAGGTAAAAACTTAAGGTCAACAGTTTGTTGCCAAAATGGTATGGAAGTGTAATGGACGCATACAGCCCTTACATACTCATCAAATGGTCATAAATAATTTTTGAAGGTATGTATTTGGTATAAATTTATGGTCAACAAAAGATCTTGATATGATTCTGAAATAAAAATTAGAAAATAGTGGACAGCTGTTAAACCAAAATTTAGGGGGTTATAAAAAATATAATTTGAAAACTAAAAATCATTACGGTTTAACTTTCTTTAGTTTAAATGGACTTTATTGTACATGTGTGTTGGCATGAAAAAAGCCTGAATAAGATACCCACTGAATATGAATTTCAGATTTTTGTCTATGATTGTAGCCTTGATATGCCTGAGAATTTTCCTATTTACTTGAAACCTTAATGTAAGTTAAAACTATAGGTTTTTTTAAATTTTGTTCTTTTTCGTTAGGTGGGGCTAGAATTTTATTTAGAGAATAATTTCTAAAGTGAGGGGCAAGAAAAACATTTAGTGCTTAATATGCAAAGACAAGATTTATTATGCCTAGTTTTAACTCCAAGAAAGTAATAAAGCTTGTTGAAAAGGCAGATAAATAGATGCTGAAATCAAAAAACCAAACAAATCAAAATTGACAATGGCAATGAATTTAAACTTTAAACAAATTTAGCACAAAACAAAGCCTGACACTTATTCTGAGTTTTCTCATGAAAATGGTGCAAATGTTGACTTTGATACTAAACAATTTGAGCCTGTGCAGAGATAATTTGCAAACTGAAGCGAAAACATCAAGCACTGTTGGATTTTTTTTTTTCAACCCGCACAGATCCCAATGAATTTCTGCTCTAAATTATATCTTTTACCACTTTGATCTTAAGGTGAGGCCTGTAATAATAACTGTCTTATCTCCTTATGAATGAGACTGCCAATGACAGATTTTGTTGAATTTGTAATACAGGGATATAAAAATATTTTCAAAGGTTGTGCCACAGTAATCTGAAGGACAGTTTTGAAAAAGTAGAAACTGGCAAGGATTGACACGTGTCCAAAACCCTTGCAGTGCTGGTTATTTCCATATATATTTCTGGCACCGATTAAAATGAAAGACTTAGGAAAGGAAAAAAAGAAACAAATATGCCTTTACTCCGAGCTTTTGCTCTTTTCCTGTTGATACTTCTTTCGTCAGTGCTGTGCAGAAACCTGTATGTTCTGCATGCATTTCTACCTCGCCTCTCTAGTGCTGTGGTCAATTCCACTACATCATGCAAACTATGCAAGGCACATCTGAAATTTGCTTTCCAACGTTTGGGCTCTGGTGGATCTCCTTCTTTGTAAATTCCTGAGAAAAAAAAATCCAATTAATGAATAAGTAGGTGAGTGTATGTTTTGTCTAAAAAAAGAAATAAAAAGGAAATAAATCCAAGGATAGTAGCACTAATTTATCCCATGGTAGAAGTTACTGCAGGTAATGTTTTAAAAACAATTGCTCCCTACAAATAGCAAATCCTGCAAGAAGTATCAACTTTAAGAATGCTACTGAGTAAAAGATTGAATCACAACAAAAATGTGACCTAGGACTAAAGTTACTTTTTCAGGAAAAGACTTAAGTTGCTGTGTGTTTTTTTTTTCAGCAATGTATATGTTTTTAATTTAACTTGACTTTGCCTGTGTTTTTCAATCTAATCTGGAATCCTAATACCAGTACAATGGAACCCATTTTTTAATAAAAACTTGAATAATGACAACTATTGCTGTAACAAGAGATTTGAAAAGTCTTGTTTTTGTCTTTCTTTAAGCCATATAATTTACTTTTGAAATATATGAGTATAGGAATCGCTTTCTTCAGTTGTAATGATAGTGAAATCTGGAAATTAAAAGAAAAGAGAAGCAAAAAGCATCTAAAATTTCACCTGCCTTTCTCAAGCAAGGAACTTTACTTGCCATCAAACAGGCATAGAGCTATGTGCATTGTCTAGTATTACATGTGATGTAGTATCAAAGTTTACAATGCTAAGTATTGTTCTGTGCCCCTCTCCCACAAAGCTCCCCCCACACTAAACCATGCTAAACGTGATCAGTTAAGGCGTGCAGGTCTAGACCAACCCACCCCTCAAGCCTAGCCTATAGAATTACATGTGTCAACAACTGTGTGTGGCACACATTTGTGTTAGGCAGACATTTCTGTGTAAGCCCACCTGTGATAAGGGTGTGCCCTTTGAGAGTGGGGGAGGGGGGGAAAGGTATTGAAACTCTTGGAAAAGGATGGGCCATCTTAGTAAAATAACTAACCTAGAGAATTACCCCACCAGGCTTGCATCCACACGCTAGAAGGGGGGGAGGGAGAAGGATCATCCTAGTGGCTAGATGAACAAGCCAAGCACAGCCCTTAGCCAATGAACCTGGTTGTATGTATTCATTATCCTCCTTTCCCTGCCCATCCCTATTAATTACCTATCTACATTACACAAACTCTACTATAACAACACCAATAAATAAAAGGAAAATGGTTATTATTATGCTTATGCTCCAGTCTCCTTCCACTTCACTCTTTGCAGGGGTAGTAACATGAAAATGATTGGTGCTGCTAGCCTTCACCAATAATTCAGTTGAATGAAAAGACATCTTCTTCAATCCCGTTTCTGAGAATAAAATCTTTGCATTGTATTCACACAGACATGTTATTGAAAAAAATAAAAAAACACCAAACTGTGGCATTTTTCATACCATGCCACAACAGCTTTTGACCCTTTCCCCATACCCTCCAGATATGGTCCTAACAATACATCACTGCCTTAGCTAAAGACTACTAAACCCTTTTGGCAAAGAATTGATATAGAAGTTATGAGAAAACTGGAGATGGTGCAGATGACATTGATTAGGCAGCAATTTAATTAGCAACATCGAAATTAACCATTCAATAACACAATTTAAGGAGAAAAATGATCAAAACATTTTTTTTTCAAACCACTGTAATTTATTGTGGTATAACTTTTAAAATTGTTATGTTAAACTGAACAAAAATATCTTGAAATCATGACTTCATCAAACTTCTCTATTTTCCTGCATTTTTTTGCATCTTTCAACTTTCTACCCTTTGTCCAACACCTCTGCACTGTGTACACTGATTAGTCTGGTGAACTATTTGCCTTCCCATGATATCACAACACCCCAGAACTGATACGAAATTTGGCTAGCTTTCACTAAAATTGCACTTGTTTCTACACTGTATGTCTCATAATATAGCTATGAGTCCTATCATGTGACCAACAATGTCATTAATCAGCTGCACATTTGCTCACTCACACCCCCATCATTGAAGTTTAGTCCCAGCAAATCAATCATCACTAGATCTGGCAGCAACATAATATTGATTTTCAAACAATCTTGTAGTAACCATAGGTATAGAACGAAACCCAGTTCCAATTTGTCAAACTGTTTAAAATTAAATTTCAGGTACCGGTAAGCAGTATAGTTTCAACAATATTGCCTCAGGTACACTGATTTTTTATTTCATCCTTCTTACTCTTCCACTCCTCCACTTCCAGGGTTAATACCTAGCATTGCATGGGTAAAGATAGTCTAGGTTGCAGCTAGAGAGTCCTGCCCATTCCCCTGATTTGCTCCCTAGCTTTCAGACATTCTCACATTAGTGTTACAAGAAGATGTTAGCATACAAGTTTTCTTGCACTGCAGGAAGGTGCGATAGACAAGGGGAAAACAACACAAGACAGTTGAAACAACAGAAAAAATCTGTGCTCTATTGTTTGGCATATGGCAGCTAATCTTGAAGGCACCATACTGCATATATCAGTGTGGGCCTCACGGTATGTTTGTGCTCCCAAAATTACATTTTGCAATCTTTTTTTTTCTATTTGACATTCAAATACTTTGTATACTGTTCCTTGTTTAGCGCAAAGAATAGTTCATATTCAATCCTGCTATAGTGATGTCTTCTCTTTCTCCAACCATAAGCTGTACCTGTATGTCTTGCCCATCTTTCAAACACATCTCCGTCAGTCTCCAGATTCCACCCAAGTCGAGAAGCATGTCTCCAAGAGATCTGAAAGAGACCTTGAGACCTGTTGATCCAGCTCAACCCATACACATTGCCCAAGTCTAACAATTCCATAAGCCATGGCCGCATCCGCTGTCGGTCTACTGGACGGACAGGCCTTCTTAATTTGCTGCTTTCATCTTTGTCTGGTACAAGTGGCAACTGTAGGGTGTCAAAGTCATTAGGCATGGGAAGAATTTTCCTGTTACTTGAGGTTGAAGACACAGGACTTTCCATCTCTCTTGACACAGTTAGAATCTCAACAGTTTCAGCAGGTTGCAAGTCCTGAAAGACAATTAAAAATATAGAGCATTTGAATTTGTTGGCATCTGCTGTCCCCCTTTTTTTTTCAATGATTAAAGCGATGGGAAAAAGAAAAAGATCTTTTCACTGATAAGTGACAGAAAGCGACACTGACAGACTTAGATTTAATTAAGACTGAAACATTGCAAAGCAAATATATCCAACTTATCCCATAGGATCTGGCTTAGACATGAGCTACTATCATACAATGCATGTTACTGGCCCATCACAAAATCAATTAAACTTCCCTTCCACTTCCCTGGGTTTTTTTCCCCCACCCCTTTTCATTGTGGAATGGCAACCACACTGCTCTTAATCAATATCAATAACCCTATATAAAGTTAAAGGTCTACCATTACATTTTACAGTGTAAAAAAAAAGCAGTAGTTTTTCTCATTCTCCCTTTCCATGTGGCTTTCTAACAGCAATTCCATAACTCATGGTAAGAAAAAGTAGATGGTTATAAATCATTTTATGAGACTTAGCGGGCATTAATTAGTTCAACAAAAATATCTGGATACTTGCACTTGTAGCTGACCCCGCAATAAATAGGTTTTAGATCATTTTAATTTCTTACTGATAGGCATATAAAAGTAAAAAGCAGGATGTAGTTTAGGATCCATGCTGCACCCAAGGCCACGTGGACAAATTAGTCCTAAGTACTCCTTTTAGTTCTATTAAACTCAAATATGTAAGATTTAATGCATTAATATTTTTTTAACTAATAGGACTCATAAGAAAACTATCATTTACAATAATAATGACAGCCCATTTATAAAATTAAAATGTAATAACCCCTAACAGGCCATTAATAGCATCATCAATTGTACCAAGTTCTAATTTTAAGAAATCCAAACAATTTTGCGATTTAAAAGTATCCGAAAGATGAAGTTAAATAAACACAAATCAAAGAAGTTAAAACAGGTATGCATACCATATCTAGCAGCCTTCAAAACATGAGATTGATGATCAAGAGCAGCTTGAAGTCAAAACGATAATTCTCAAGTGTTAAGACTGAACAGATACAACTTTTTGTCTGAGGAGTAATCATACAGTTTTCTTTATAAATAAGACATAAAAAAGAGAAGTAAAATGAAGCACACTTAGAAAATAAAAAATAAACACCAAATCATTGATATCAATTAGACAGCAAAGCCCCAAACCTTCTTGAAAATGTTTTAGACATATGTCTAGTTGATTCATCTAAATATTTAGATATTTATGTAACAGTGACTTAGTGAGACTGACAATTGAGAAACTGAAAAGAAATATAACATAGATTTGGAGCTAAATGTTGACTTGTGCGTGCGAGAAATACATTTTTATGATGAATTTATAGTATACATTTTTTGGGAAGGCTTTTTAATGTACACACAAACCCGTGGATGCTATACTGCTGTCGAACTAGTCACATCACAGTATAACCATCAAATCACGTGAAAAAGGACACATCTTCTTTGCGTCACATGTCTTATATTTCAAAAGTCATTACTACGTTGGAGCTGATCAACTTAAGCTATTATAATCCAAAAGTATTGAGGGTTTTAATTTAATTACTTTTTCCAAAAGTTTACAAATGTCTTTGCTTTCAAAATTAATATACAAAAAGAATATAACCACCAAATAAAATTTATCAGAACAAATTAAACAAAACAGAATATGTATATGTAAAACATTTCCCCTTTAGCCTTTATCAAATAAAAAAATGACGATCAAAAACTTTTAATAAAACCTAAAGCACAAAACATTTACTTTTACCCTGTGTTCTAATGAGTTGGTGGTGGTATTCATTATATTTCTTTTACTACATTTATTTCATTTTCTTTAAGATCATTATGTTTCTGTGAGAGAAGCATTTGTACACTCTTTTAACTTATGCTTTCAAAAGAAATTATTTTTGTTAGTATTTACAATTTCTTAGTTCAAAGATCATTATGTTTCTCGGAGAGCAGCATTTGTATACTCTTTATACTTTTGCTTTCAAAAGAAATTATTTTTGTAGTATTAACAATTTCTTAGTTCACATGAGAATTGTCTAAGCCAACTTTAAAACCTGCTTTCATTTCGTTATTAATGGAAAATGAGCATTTGCCAAAAGATGGACCTATTTATGAAAATTATTGCACTGAGGCTTGGAAATGAAGTTTCAGGTCCATAACTTCTTAATCCTTTTTTTTTCTTTGTGACCTATATATATATATTTGATGCAGAACTCGTGTGGACAATGACAGGGTACGAAATACATACTTAAACAACAAAAAAAAATGGACATCATTGGAGGAAAACATGAAAATTTTTTAACATAAGGCGGATTCCATGAAATGGGAACAGAAAGCATAGAGTAAAAGAAAATCTGATTTTCCTAGGGTTTTTCGTTTTTTACATGCATTGTTGTGTTTTTTCTCATTCATTGGGTTATAGACAAGCTCTAAAAGCATACATTTGTTGTTTGATGGTGTTGATGATTTATTATGAAATTATTTATGTCTGCAAAGTCTGATTTTCTACTTCACACCATTTACTTTTTTTTATAGATGCATAAAGAACAATGAAAATAACACTTTTATAGTGTCAAATTTCCCTTACCTGAGCTTTGAAAGTATGAAATGGGTTTAAATATTGAAGTGTCAAAAAAAAATGTAGATCTACTTGATGTTTTGTCATTGTAAATACTTAATAAGTCAATGCTATTTTTAGAACAATGTGAAGTCAACGAGATCATTTTTTTAATTTGCAACTGACAATGAAAATATCCTTTTGTTGACATTTTCAGAAAGAATGTGATAATACGAATGAAATGAAAAAAAAAAGCATGAAAATTGATGCATTATTTATTTTTTGGTAATTTTTTTCCTCCACAACTATGTGTGAATCACATGTAATCAGACTGTGACAACGAGCAAAATACTGCTCTGTTTTCTTCACAAGATGAGGAATCCATGCGTAAAGCTGTTTTCTCAGTTTGAATTGGTCAATTATCAATACTTCATTTTGATATGCAAATTTTGGGGAATGTTCAACAAGAAAAGTTTTAGTGGACCTAGATCTAATGTGAGTCATCAGTCTGCACTCATCAGGCTTTGCCTGTATCATTGAATTCACGGTCGTAAATCCCCTCAGTTGGCTCTGTTACACATTGCTTTTGGTTCAATTTCAATAAAAACTAATTGTAGAAATGTCTAAGCATATTGTCTTTATAAGTCTGATCAGGAATATCAATAGTATATGTTAGTTTAGGTAATTTTTTTTTCTCTAAATCAGTTTTTTATTCTATAGAATTCGTCAGAGTCTGAAATTTGACCTCACAAGCTTGGTTGAAATACTATTCAGTTTGATAACTTAAATCAAAACCTATTTTTTCATCTGGTCAAAATCCAGATCTATTACAGTCAATTTTTCAAGAAAAGTGTAAGCGAGAAGTTACACAGGCAATCCACGGCTTTATCACTAAAGATTGTTCCTGGATTAGTAAAGAACTATTACTGGCCCAGAATCCCAGCCCCACATAGCAATGCTAGAGACCCTTTTTTTAAATTAATGTTTTTGTGTATTTTGTTTGTTGTTCTCTCTTTTTTTTGTCTACTTTGTTTGTTGTTCTCTAAATATTTACAAATTTTTACAGTGTCCTTAAACCTTTCTGTGTGTGTAATGTTAATCTGGAGAACAAAAATGTAATTTATTAAATTATTAAATCACCTGTCGTCATTACCTTCTTTGTCATTATGTAACACTGTTATTTTCTTTAAATAATCTGTTTATATAGCACAACAAGCTTCTCTTATACTCTCTACTAGCTGTTCTACATGAAGTCAGACATTAAAAACTCTTTTTTAAACATTCAGGGGACTGGGATTCTTCATGTATGTATTGAAGAAAAATTTCCACATTGTGTAAGTGAGTGTCTTTGCTGCAATTTTCTCCAGCCACAGATATCTCATGCTAAAAATTCTTGTGATTTCTGAAAGCCCTTGAAATGCCCTTTAAAATGATACCAAATTTGACCATCTTAATGAGTTTTGAAATTTTGACATTTTGGAGGTGAAAAAGTAAATTGGTCAAAGTCCCTCATGGATTCCGCCATAACCAAACAAGAAAAGTAAAACAATTGCTCCTTGTGTGTTATTTAAAGATACAAATAATTACGAACTTATTCATGAAGAATATGAAGGAAAAGGAAAAATATAACATCAACAATTTTGCATTGTCATTGTTATGTAAAAAGAAAAAGGAAAAATGTTCAGCTCTTTTAATTTATGCCTTTTGGAAATGATGGACATGCAATGGTGAAAAGTGTTGAATTGGGCGTCCAATTCATTTTATTGAGAAAAGAAAACTTTTCAAATTCTTATGTTGCTTATTTGGCAAAAAGCACAACTATCTTTCAAAAATAACTATGATGACACAGGTTTTTTTTTCAACACCTAGTGCATGGAAGTTCTTTTCAGCATTGTTGCTGAAACCCTTATAACATATTTTTTTATTGATTGTTGAATTTGACACGGAAGCTTGGTGCTCTGGTTTGTGAAATATATCTGAAAGTAAGAGAGAGTGAAATTTTACTTGAAATACAATACCAAACCAAAACCTGACCTTGGTCTCCGCGTTCACAAAAGCAGATCTAAAATATTATATCACCAAAAATTGTATTGATTAAAAGTCACAAACACTTAAAAATTTTTCTCAAATGGACATCCTCCCAATAAGCTAATTCAGCAGCAATAAATTAATCATTTATAAAATAAAGGCATCCTATTTCCATCTATCCTCAACAACATACAATTTTATGTTAAATATGCAAGCAGACCCTACTTCGTTTGGCTTGATTGGTTTTTTTTTTTTTTTTTAATTTCAAACCACACTTTATAAAATTTAGTTTCTAAATTATGCGCTTTACCAAGAAATCTTAAAATATAACATTAAAATGACAAAATAATCAAAGTGGTCACTCAAGCCTTCATAACTTTTCAGCGAATACACCTTTAATTGCATGATGTAAATAATTACACATCAGATAAGTGCATACATGATTCCCTTACAATTAGTGATTGCATTTAGTTTATTGGGATCCAACTTTATAAAATATAATCATTATTGCACTTTCAAGCATAACTTTTTATGGAGCGTAACAATGATGACAAACTACACTTTGTGAGTTCATTTGCTAAGTTTGCAATGTTTTTTTTTCTTCACAGTTTGATTTGTTTGTAAAAGTAGACTAGGTATAGGCCTTTGTTGTAGGTCTTATTGCCCTTCAGCAAACCAAATATCTACACACTTAAATAAAATATTATTTGAGCAAAGTAGCGGTAGGATCTAGTTAGCCATCGCAGTAAGCTCTTCAGTCTATTATCGTACTCTATTCTTCTGCATAACTCTTTTCGAATATAAAATTTTCATATGTGATATTTACATTACAAAATTAGTGTAAAGGATATAATCCATTCTTTATGCATCCTCCTATCCCTTTACAAAAAGAAGTGCATGATAGCTTTCAAGAAGGGAAACTGATTAGTTGGTAGAAATGTCAACCTAGGTTTGTGACCCGCTGTTTTGGAAATAACAAATGACAACATAATAGTTTTAATATATCATCTAGCAAGGATCTAAGTCATATGATGCATGTTAACGGAGGTTAATGCCTGAAATAACATTGCTCTTTGTAACATTATGCCTCTTCCAGAATTTCTGTAACACAGATTAAAGGATCTTAAAAGGAAGTAAGTGGCCTCATGAAATGATGATATGTGAATATAACATACAATTATGCTCAAAACCCATTTTTTTAGATGAGAATATAAAGATGATGGCAAGAACTTTCAGTTCTTTTAATGAAGCCAATAGTAATTGAGGCATATTATGAAGTTGGAAACACACCTTACTTTAAGCGTTTATTTTATCTTTAAATTTAGAGATCTAGAAAAGTTAAATTCAACTCTAACCCATTTTGCATGTCTAGAATCAGCATATATTTTTATAAAAAAAACTCAAGTATTGCTTTAAGAGTTAAATCTAGGCCTATGGACCTGCTCAGGTAATATTAGGCTCATCACACAAAACTGTTAAGAGTATAATTTTATTTTTCATGCAATAGGCAATTACCACT
Source organism: Plakobranchus ocellatus (assembly GCA_019648995.1). NCBI lineage: Eukaryota > Metazoa > Mollusca > Gastropoda > Plakobranchidae > Plakobranchus > Plakobranchus ocellatus. Next base: position 338,622 of record BLXT01006539.1, on the reverse strand, counting down.
TATCAAGTTTGGCAAAACAGTGCAGGTGGTAACTAGTAGGCCAATAGAAACTATGAAGTTTCTTGTGTGAAAACAATAAGTTTCAACATTTCTTTGGTAAAAAATATCGCAAACCATCATGAAATAATTACTACATAGTTTGTTTATTCTGTTTACACTTGTTTTGTATCCATTTTATTGATGTATTCTTAATTTTTCCTTGTCTAGATCTAGGCCTACAGATCAAGTAACTGACAGGTAGATCTTTATCTAGAGGTCTATATAAAGCTAGCTCACAATCTAACTTTAGAAATATAGCAATATATATAATTAACATTATTTTTTTTCTTTTTAGATTTCTGCAAATTGTACGCATAGGCCTAGGGAATGAACAGGATTGAAAAAAAAAAAAAAGGTGGCAGTTGAACGCTTTGAGAATGAAGAGGCTTTTAAAACGATAACTGTGGCATTCTTACACTTACAGTTTTAGAAAGCCTTGTAGCTATGTACTTAATATACTTATTAAAGAGCTTCTACATTATTGATTAATCAACTTTCTTATTACTATACTTCCAGTATTCTGCATCTTCATTTCAGCAAAGGCCCGTAAAATCAAGTGAAGTAGAAAAAACCTGTTCTGGCAGTGGAGTATTTAAATTAGGATTAGGCAACCCTTTTTTCAAAGTCAATGATCGCAGGGTTTTTTTTTTTTTTTTTTTTTTTTGTGGTTTTTTTTTTTGTGCGTGATATTATAAAGTAGGCCTATACACAGGCGCATAATTTAGAATGGAATTGTAAGTCTTCTTTTCCACCCATCTTCAGCTCCTAATTATGATATACATATAATATATTTATAAATTTATTAAAATAATTCTATCTAATTGTAGTCTAACCTAGTAGCCTATTGAATCAAAGACAAATACAAAGTGCATAAATAAATTAAAGAATTGTTGAAAAGGGTTTCTCTTTAATTAAAATAAATTAAATGCAAAGGTAAAAATCTCTTTTGTAAATATATATTTTTTCTCTATTGATAATGTGACTTGTGATGAAGAGAATGAGAACAGTTTTACATGAATTATAGACTCTACTGGGAAATAAAATTTTGCCCTGACGTTGGCCTACATTTTTAATCAGAATATAAGACTTTACAAAGGACACAATTGAAACCCACATAGGCCTTGACGCAAAGTGAGATTTCACCAAAATTCTATTACAATCCATGAGAAAATTGATCTAATACTGCATAATATAATAATAATGTTCTCGTCTAGATCTAGACTCCTCCATCTATATCTCGATAGAGATTAGTCTTCTATCTCATTAAAAGATAGATTTCAAAAAATCAATTACCAAAAAATATGAAAGAATACATTCACACTTTAGAAAAATAGATTCGTAGGTTAATAATCGCTATTTCTAGGTTTGGGTTTGAAAAAAAAACTTCGCCAACTTCATTTGTTCAGCTCTTTCTTTACTATTAAGTTATGTTAAGTCAAGCATTGTAATGATTGTTTTGCCAGCCACTGAGGGACCAGCACAGCTCAGTGGCATGCAGCAATTGACCCCGAGGTGATGGTCTATAGGAACCAATTTTTTTACAGGAAGAAAAATGTAATAAAAATGCCCACCTTTTGAGTGCACAAATGCAAATCTTTTTTTATGTTTTTTTAATTTCAACATCTAACTTGTACAAAACATGTCTTATGATTCCAAAGATTTTTTTAAACCCTAATGATACACCACTAGATCTAGGCCCTAGGCATAAAATTAGATTTGCTGGCTATCAGACTTCAGATCTAATCTAGACCTAGCATAGATCTATCTACAAATGACTACATGTAGATTTTGGTAACGCCATATTTAAATCTAGCTTCCTTGTGTGCTAGGCAAAGATAAGTGATTTAACTCAAACTTTTAAAACTGTCAATTAAATTAGGTTTGGCTCTAAGTCTAACAGTGAACAGCAATAAGGAGATCTAGATCTATTAAAATACATCTAAGAGCAGCGTCAAAATAAACGATGGAATTGGAAAAGTAAAACTAGGTTCTGAGCTAAAAGCGAAAGTGAAACTAGGTCACTTGTAAGGAAAATACCTGAATTTTATAGTTTATAGAAGACCACTTCGTTAAATTTCAAAATCAAAAGCTTTCTCTATTGCTATGATACTCGTTACACTTTTTGGTCGGAGCTCCAAAAGCCTTTTCTATCATAAAACACTACTTGATTTCGTTCATATTTGCTCAGATTGCCATTGTGAGAAGAACCGTTGTCCAACAACCTAAAACGGAAGTAGGTTACTAATAATATTCAAGAAAGGTAATAAGGTAGCGTACATAGATGGCGCTTGCAGAAAAAAAAAATCGGCCTTTCATGCGTCATTCGCCTACGGGCTAAACTAAGGGGTGAGTGCAACCGCAACAGCATGATTTTAAAGAGAGAGAGAGAGAGAGAGAGAGAGAGAGAGAGAGAGAGAGAGAGAGAGAGTATACCGGTAGGCAGAGTAAAATTAATAATCCAAATGCTGGATGCCGCTTTAACATTTAAATTTAAGTGAGCCCAAGAATATATAACTAAATTATATGCGCGCCGTATGAAATAAAATGAGATGCCAAGGTAGTATTAATATTTGCACCAGGCTAAAAAAAAACAAAAAAACAACGAATTGGGGGGGGGGAAGGCACACAACTCAAAAACTTGAAGTTGTTTCAGCTCTAATCACTGACACCAAAGGCAGTTGTTAAAATTTCCTTCGCCACCCTGTTTAAACAAACTACTACTTCAAATTAAAAAAAAAAAAGCCCTCTACACCTACCTACCTGCCAATTATTCATGTTTCTTAGCTGTATGGTTTTTTAGATTACCATGTTCATCTATTTGTTGGCCCAGTAGTTGCTGTACTATCTTGGAACCACAACGCCATGATTCAGAGGAAAGAAAGAGAGAGAGAGAGAGAGAGAGAGAGAGAGAGAGAGAGAGAGAGTAAAACCCTACGATCTAGATTTAAATAAGATGCGCACCGAATGAAATAAATGAGATACCGAGGTATTCTCTTAGCTATTAATAATTTTGCGCAAGGCTAAAAAATAAACGAACAGGGTAAAAAAGAAAGAAGGAAAAAACATACAGCCCAATAACTTCAAAGCTGTTTCAATCGCTGAAGGTTGTTAACATTTCCTTTTTTGCTCCCTTTTTTAAACAAAATACTACCGTACTTTAAATAAAAGAAACAATGCCCAATACTCTAACTGCATATTTTAATGAATGCACCTACCTGAAAATTTTCATTTCTCTAAGTTGTGTGGGTTTTTAGATCACCCAGTTTGTTTATTTTTAGTCCTAGCTCAATATATGAACTAGAGATGAGGTATTGCATGGTGAGGTTAAAAAATGTCCCGCATACGTGCAGAGAAGCCAGCATAATTTGCAATATTGCTGCAGGTCTCTCCACAAAGCGAGAGAGAGAGAGAGAGAGAGAGAGAGAGAGAGAAAGAAAGAGAGAGAGAGAGAGAGAGAGAGAGAGAGAGAGAGAGAGAGAGAAATTTCAGGAAACCTTTATCGCCCAAAGAGCGCCATATAATCACGCTCAGATAAGTGTTACGTTTAAATTAAAATTGACATCAGCGTCATTATTGTGCAGAAAGGTCTTTATAAACTGTTATTATACTTCGTATTGTTATTATTACCATCACTACTATTTTTATTTGGTTTAAAAAATATTCTTGTTGCATTTTATTATCATTTAATGTTACTGTGTCACGTGCAGTGCAATCAGAAGTAATTGTAATAGTAGCAGCAGCAGCAGCAGCAGCAGCAGCAGCAGTAGTAGTAGTAGTAGTAGTAGTAGTAGCAGCAGTAGTAGTAGTAGTAGTGGCAGGAGTCATGGTAAGCAGTAGCAGCTGTAATGAAGTTTTTTTTATATGTTGTTATAATAGCAGCAGCAGCAGCAGTTATGCAGTTCAACTTCACTTACACCACCAATATCATCATCAGCAGCAGCTGCAGAGACATAATCATAGTCATCTTCACCATTTTTCAAATCATCCTCGTCATCATCATTACCTTTATTATCCTCCATCCGTCTTTATAATTACCTCTTTTAGTTTTACGCACATACAGCAGTATGTGGCGCTGGCCATTGCTATTAAATTTTATTTTGTTTTTGTCATTTTTATTACTTTATAATCATATTATTATATTTATGTTTATTGCTATCATTTCAATAATAATTTACCCATGGAATACTAAGCAGTAAAATAAAGTAGTACAGTTCATACAATAATGGAGAAGAACACGTAATGATATGATAATGATATTTAGGTCTTTTTTGTTTTGATAAATTTATATTAGGCAAATTTAAAACTTTTACAATGCAACACGCATACGTGTTTAACATTTAATAATCTTAAGATAAAACAAAGAATAACATCAATATTCCATGAATTTTTCAAAGAGTAATGGACATGCAGACTTAATTGAAATAATATTGTAAAATCATGTTTGTTATTTCACCGTCAAAAGGTAGACACATATTGTTAAAAATAGAATTTTTTTCAGTAAGGTTAACAAACAAGTTATCAATCATTTTATAAATCATATAACGCGTTTGTTGCACACACTCTTTACTTTTATTTTTCTTTGGAGCGTAACAAACTTCATAGATTTGTTTTTTCTATATTAGATAACATTACATGTGTTTCTTTTCCTGTCTTAGCTGAAAAAAAAATTTATAACCCCTCCACTCAAAAGTTATGTACCTTTGGATGTTGTTATGTACTACTGCTACTAGTTTGGTGCCAGGAGAGACCACATTTTTATTTTCAAATTGCAAAATTTCGTCATCTTCAGGGGGACAAAGCCTCCCTGCCCTCCTCCCTCAAACGGGGATGTTGCCCCCTGCACCGACATTGGGAGAGGACTCC
>BLXT01006539.1:313936-324960 GCA_019648995.1 Plakobranchus ocellatus | reverse complement strand
AAATAGCTTGGCGTGGCCCTACAGTCCAAGTTCACTTTGATACTGGAGGCTAAAAATTCATTAATAAAAACCAAAATTATTGAAAATTTGAACGAAGACTAGTGATGTCTATGTCTGCAACAATCAAAGGAGAAAGAGGTAACTGCAATTATTTAAGTTTTATTTTGTGACCCCCCCCCCCCTCAAATACACTAATATTTTAGTTGTGTGACAGGAATCTATGCTTGATTATGACACAAAAAAAAAAGCTCTTGCCACTTCCATTGCTCAGATGTGCTACACCTGTATGAAGCTGGTCATTTGCAGCCAAAACTTGTACATTATGTGAAATGCATACAAATTCAGATTGAATAATGATGTAAGTAAGCCCATTACAACCTTGTTTTAGAAAAATCCTTTGTCAATGGCACATTCTCTCACTGTGACTAATGAGTTTCCGCTTTGCACATCAGTGATGACGATACTGTCAATGATAGACTTATCAATGCTGGATGGCACCCAGTACTTTTTCTCAGGCCAGATGCCCATAGGCATGTTCATATTAAGAGAACCTTTATTAGATTCACAGTCATCTGAAGGAAAATCGTAGATGGCATTGTCAACAAGTGGACTTTTGACTGTTTGAGCACCATTGAGAGGTGTTTCCTCATTATCAGAGTGTTTGACGACAAACTTATGACTTCCCTTACTAGGCCTTTCATCAAAAGCTGATGCCAATTTAGAGACGTTCTCCTTCTCCTTCCAGCTAGAATTCTCATTCTGAGGCAACTGAGCTCCACTCGTTTTACTTTCTCGTGAGGCTGATTCTATGGAGTTTTGAGATTCTGAAACTGATTTTGAGGATTTTGTTTTGAGTTGACTTTTCTTAGGTGCTGGCTTCTTGCAGTTGCTTACTGGAGTCTTTGGTTTGCCAGCTGGCTGTTTAGATTTGCCTGCAGGAGGAATGTAACTTGGATGGTTTGGGTTCTTAGGTGGCCTGCCAGGCCCTCTCTTGATGGGTTGACCAGATGCTAGTTTTTTATTGGTAGATTTTTTGTCACGGTCTTTGGCTCTTTCATGTCCAGATGATTTCTTAGGTTCTGGAGCAGCATCACTTGATTCGGAGCTACTGCTTTCACTTTCATCATTGTCTTCCTCATCTTCACTGTCCTCATTTTCACTTTCATCATCCTCCTCCGATTCATCTGTCACATCGTTGCGGGAATTTTCCTAAGTAAGGAGAAAAATAAGCCCACAACAAAAAAATACAAATGTATACATATAAAATCAACAACAATTCTTAAAAATATTCAATAAATAAAAATCCATATTCATTGCATAGCAATTTTCCTTTCAAGGTAAAACTTCAAAAAAATTTTGATAAGATCAAAAATCGATAATTCACCACATTACAAGAAGAGTGCACTCCACTAAATTCGACATTTCCCTTAATTTAATGAATTAAAAAAAAGTCCCACACTAATTCCCTCTTAACCTGTACTAACAGATTTTTGCCCAAATCGACATGCTGCTTGGCTCATTTCTCTTAATTTGACAGTTTCCGTCCAGTTCTCAGATCAAACAAAACCAAAATGCTTCTGCCTCATAACTCTCGCAGCAAAATTAATGTGTTTATTCATTGTGATTGAGTCACTGAGGGGATAATGGGATTTGGGGGGGGAGAGACAAAGAAAGGCGTGGCATTAGGCTGGGCCAAGAGCTAACACGGCAATATGCGGGGGGTGAAAGTGGCACTGGCAGGCTTTCCCTGTTAGGTGTCACTCACTTGCATAGCTGGCAGCAAGGGAGAAAACCATATTAGCTCCTTTTTATTTAAATACTATGGCAAAAGACTACTCCCTCTCCCTTTTTTAATGCTTTATGGCTTGTTTTTTTTTTTACAATTTGACATGAATGGCCAGGTTCCTTTGATATCGAATTATCAAGTGCACAACATATCAAATAAATATTAAAGGCTACATGTGAAATTTAAACTTGAAGCTTAGTTATTATGCATTGGATCATTTGGGTTCCTCATACTATAAGTGTAAAAGTATGTTATTGTTAAGCATACTAGAGTGAAATTGTTACACTGACACAGGTTTAGTGGTACCAAAACCACACTGCTCTTGATTTATTTAGATCTCTCTCATGATATGAGTGTTTTCATAGCAAATTCAGCATGTGAAAGTTTTTTTTTTTTTGTGTGTAAAGCCAGTCAACAAGGTGCTCTCAAGTATTCAGGCCTCCTATCAGGCCTGGGCATCAGTGGCAAGGCCTGAATCCATAACAGAAGGGCCCTTCCGATCTCAAGGTGGGTTCACTATCCTCTGTGCCACCACTACCCCTATATCAAAGAGTGAAGAAGCCCACAACTTACATGAACTCTGGCTTTTTTGGCTTTTGGACCACGCTTATACCCAGTCTTGCCCTCTCTCCTGCAGGAATAAAGTATTAATAAATACATAAAACTGTTTCAAATATTATTTCCTTACTTTTTTCTAATATTTTTTAAATAACTCAGTATCCAATTAAAAGAAATTGAAATCTGACAAAATAAATGTATTGATAAGAAATTTTTACCACCTTGAAAATTACAGAGCAATTTGTTTCATTCAAAATAGCCGCAGAAAAAAATATCAATCTACTGAAACTTAATATATCGGGGCATTTTATGATAAAGAGTCATTTGATAAAAAATTGAAGGGAGGTATTTTTAATTGGAACAATACCATACTTCACAGTACTCACCTTATTTGTGCAGGTTCATTCCTATTATATATTTGTAAATGTACCGGTACCTAGATTGTTTTATCTTAGATCTGATATTGTAAATAAAAAAAATCGTCCCTTAAATTTTGGTTACATGCAGTTGAATCTTTCAAACCACGACGCATCCATCTTAGTCTTAATCTTTCATCCTGTCTAAAGGCTTTATTGTCACATTGTGCCCATCTACTTTTAATTATATGTAGCAGTATGAGCAAGTCGGTTGATTTTTGATGGTTAGCATCCTCACCATTTGCAAAACTATGCCTGAGCTGGCCAATTTTGCACCCAATTCATTCCTTGGTTGCTCTTCACCTAAACTTTGTCATTCTCACCTATGTTAAGAGCATAGGCCTAGTTTTAAACTGTTCAAAACAAACAGACAAAAAAAAAAAAAAAAGGAGCAACAATCTGGTAGTTCAGAACCTGATACTGCACTGTGCTTGGTTGAAATCATAGAGCCGATAAGTGATTTCAGAATATACATTGACTTTCATTTAGCCAATAATTATGACTTTCTTAAGACTTCAAATTAACCTTTTAAAAAAGGTGTATATGTATGTATCTGTGTGTGTGTATGTATGTACATTAAATATAATCTTAAAAATCATTCCACCGTATGGCCAAGATTCATTCTTTTGCTCTTGCCTTGAGCAAAATGGGAATAAAACTAAGATAACAAACATGACTTTGGATAATATGGGTTTACTCAGTTTGGGTGAAATTCTCTGATTGATTGAATAATTAAGCAAGAATACAGCCCTTACATTTAGGCAGTAGTTTCAAGTAATTTTGCTTTGAAGGAGAAAATACCATAAAACTTAATCCCAGTTATAAAATTAGGAAAAGCCCCAAACAAAATGAGTTTAAAAATTCTCACAGATTAACACTTATTACTGATGAATTTAGCTGGCATAAAACTATTTTTCCAAGAAAAAGATTTTAATTTTTTTTTTATACTGTAATAAATGTGATTTAGAAATGACAGAAAAATAGGAAAAGCTAATTCCATTTCTTCTTCTACGATTCAAGAACAAGAAAAAAAAAAGGCTGAAGAATACTTCAAACCCTCAGGATAGAAAAAAAAGGGATGCCAAATTTACACCAACTATTCCAACTCACTATTGTAAGCTTTTGCAAAAGATATCGGTGCAACAAACCGTACTCTCCTAATTTAAAAAAAAAGTTAGTCTAAACATATTTAAGATACTCTTCCACTTTTTTTTTTCTTGGTATAAAGCAAAGCTGCAAATGTAAATTTATTTGAAATGTATCACTGCATGTGTAAATTCATTTGAAATTAATTGGCACATAATGTAACCCTTGCAGAAAACCATATCTCAAAGATCAAAATGTTCATATTGCTGAATTGTGATATTCACAGTCCACGTACAACTTACTTAAACTGGTCAATAAGCCTGCTGTCTAAAATGTTTTCCTCAGGCTCCCAAGTGTTGTATCTGGAAAAAACAAAATCACTGATTCAACAGCAGCTGAGGTATGGTGATGCAAATTAATGCTCTTCAATACTTAAAAAAAAAATTTTTTTTTTAGTGATGAAACAAAAAAAATACAAACAACAACAGTGGATTCCTTTCTTAAAGCCTCTGAAAGCATATTATTAAAACAAATATATATTTTTCAGCACAAAAACAAGAACAGAACTTTGAATTAGAGACAAAAGTTCCTTTAATTATATTAGATTCAGTCAGGTATAAATTTTACTACTTTGCTTGTGTTTAACTGCACCATAAATAAATAAAAAGAAAACATCAAATATTGAGTCAAAAGAACTTTAACTTAATATATCTTCAAACACAAAGAGCAAGAGTTTAATGTTTTGTGAATAAATTATCTATACTCACTTGATAGACCACCCTTTCCATTTCACAAAGTATTCTACCTTACCCTGGGGAAAGAACGATGACAGTCAGAAATCAATTTATGTTTGACAATCTGCTTTATCAGTGACCATAATCATAATGCATTGTTACAGAAAGGGTAAAGAGTCAAACCTGCACAATAGAAATAGAGAAATCGTAGCACATGCCTACATGTGGTCAACAAATTGTATTGGTATGTCTATGTCCTCTTGACTTAAACCTAATGGTTTTGTTTGTTTAAAGGCCAGCTTAAAACTATACATATGAAATCTTACCTGCCAGATAGTTATGAATTTTATTTCATAGAAATATCATGATTCATTGTCAAAAGGTAAGCTTGGTTTTGTTGCATATTACCTGGAAATTCAAAGTGAAAATTTTTATCCCAAACACGTTGTGCATTATCTTTAACCTTTCAGGGATAAAAAAAAAAAAAGAGTAGAAAATAGTGCTATTTGTATGATTTTTAAATTTTTATAAAAACATAAAAAAGTTCTTTGATGTTAGTTTTTACTGATGACAGGCTATTTTGTGCCAATTTAGTATGACTAGCTAGTGAGTCTGAACAATGAAAACAATTGTAACATGTCTTATCGTTTACATTTTATCTTATGACAATCAACATGTTCACCTCCTTCTCTTGCTAGAGTGATGATTTTCTTTGTATCTTGATCAATCTAAAGACATTTTTAGTGTGTATGTCATCACCTCATTTCTTGTTTATTAACATTACTGATTCGATTAAATTGTTTAATTTGAATTTGTTTGAACTTTGTACCGGAAATAACATATACAAAAAGACTTTTCTGCTTATTTATGTTTGATATATCACTCATGTTGCATTAATATTGCTCTGACGTTATGTTGACATTGTATAGATCCAGGCCCCTTTTGGGCTTGGCATTTTGTTTTGTTTGCAGGGAAGGACCAAAACTTTGAATTATTAAAAGGAGCAAAAGTAGGGGTCAAAGAACACCACTAACTACCAAACCTACATTCGGCACCCCACTTTCCTCCCCTCTCTCACATTATTATTAATGGCACTCCTGGAGTATGCCAGCTTTGATAAACAGTGATCAGCACTGTTTGGGAGTAGCGAGAGTAAAGCAATTTTTTTTCTTATTGTGCTTTGTCGCAATGTGGACTTCAAATTATGTGAATCGACTTTCTTTGACTTTGAATAATGAGTTCAAACTCAACAAAGCCAAAGAAGAGAAAAAAACCTAAGATCGCGAATACTTCGATTTATGAGAAATTCAAATAATCGGACTTCGGTTTTTGAGGTTTCCACTGTCACACGCTTGAAAGGCGTATAAATTAGGGAAGCATTTTCAAGAGTACTCTTGGCGCAATACTTTCTTTACCTTTTGCGGACACACATCACAGAATGAGCAGTATCTTGTCACATAGCCATCCATCCCTAGCCAGTAGAAGTTGCTCAGGACCCTGTTCATTGTTTGCTTGATTCCTAAATGTGCTCCTGTAATGGAGTTGTGAGCCGCTGACACCACATATCCGCGCAGTTAAAAGGGTTGGGCCCCCTGTTTCATGCTGTTATTTCTTCTAGGATCCTTGAACCTTCTCAAAGTAGGAGGTTTTGTTCCCTCGTCGAATAATTTTTTGGGCAATCATAAGTCCTTGTATCCCCGGATTGTCTTGTTGGATGTTTTTCAACTGCTTACAATCAACTCCACCATGCCTCTATAGGCACTTGCAACAGTTTAGTTGTTTTCTCACACAAAGCTTGAGCTCTAGTCGTCGCTGCACTCACCATCCATTATCCCTGATCATGTCGACTTCTCCACAGCCTATCTGTCCTTTCAAGATAGGCAAACAGAGATCCCTCAACCTCTTTGGATCTCCCAGTGCAGTGCCCTTCATCACAACTGGTACAGCTTTTGTGAGCAGAAGCATTCCATCCTTTATTTCACTCTGGATGTTGTTTGTCAGCAACAGGGCAGGACCTGCACTTGCTGCTGATTATCTTCTCACACCCACTTGCGATGCCATTGATATTACTCCTGCTCCCACTTTCTTTGCTTAAGGGTTTGAATATGTGCAGTCACAAGCAATATGACAGTTTCTCTTGCACTTGAAACTCGCCGCTGATCATTCGTTTTAAATTCTGCTTCATTTTGACAATTACCGACTCTTTTCTTGGATTCACATGACAGTGCAGAGTCTATCACAGATGGAGCATCAGCTTGCGTAGATCTATGTGGTTGATCACGAAGTTTCATTTACAGGCCAACAGGTAGAGGGATTTTCTCCCTTATATACATTGGCAGATCGTCCAGGCAGGCATCCATAAATTGTTCTAGTACTAACAAATCTCTCAGATCTTTGTGAGTCTACCTAGTCTCTGACAACTTGACCCATCTGTTTTGATATCTTTTGATCTTTTGAACTTCCTTTCACCTCCCTATGGTTCACATATTCTGAACCTGCAGCGGTATCCATCCTCTATCAAGCCGTATATTTTCATTAGTGCCTTCTTAACATCATCAAAATCCAAGACACGGGCCTCTTGAAGTTGCCAGAGGCAATCAAAGTCAATTCAGTCAGGAGTGCACTCAGTGAAGAGTTAATAACTGTCCTAGTCATCTTTTCCGTCTACAAAATTGGGCAGCTTTAGTAACTTGGCCTGTTGAACTTGTCTCAGGATCAACCTTTTATACTAGCAGCTTGAGTCCGCAGTTTGTCCAGCTCTATTACTCTCCGATTCTCTTTACCATTCCTTTTTGGCACATTCTGCTTCCCCTCGCTTTAGTTGAAATTCTCTTTCTTCTCTCGTCTCATATCATTCACATTCTTGCTTCAAATAAACCTCTTATCTTGCCTCTGCTGCACAATTTCCTGTGTGGCACATGATGATTCCTAATGGCTAGCAACTTCTTATAGTTAATATCTAGATCTACTTTCTATCTCTGTCCTCATCTATCTCGTTGGAATCACGAAATATGTCACAATTGACTTGGTGCTTTTTAGTTATGCTTCTAGTTGGAAAACTGCCTGTGACAATGAGTTCTTTTGAATAGACTAAAAATACAGAAATCACCCCAAATCTTGCCCGGTATTGAATGTAAATTTTTATTTATTTACATTGAGAACAATTTTAGAACAGTAAATCTACAAATCCACAAACATCAGCAGTCTATCTTTCAGCAAACTCTGCAAGTTCCCCAACAATCTTTCCCTGCTCTTTTCTATACCTACAGCCTACAGATTCTAGGAAATACCAGGCTTATTTGGTCAATATTAGACAAACAACCTATTATAGTGAAAGTTAGAATGCACAGTCAAATACTCTCATTTATTTTCTCCTTCATACATAAACAGTAAAAACTTATCTTATCTCCAGCATACAATCTAGCAACTTCATGTAAACAATTTTCCACACCTTCGATGGAGAATTTTCTAGAAATTCCTAGATCTAAGAGGTAAACAAAGCTAAAACAATAATAGTATTTGTTACACAAAAATAGGCCTAGCCGGGCCGGATAGGAATAATACTCAAATGTTTCAATTCAACGAGGCTAGATCAGATGCCACCAATTGTCACAAAATATAAGGCCCAACTTTGATTGTAAAGTACAACTATCACAAGATAAATCCCAGATGCAGCTGTAGGAGCAAAGAAAAGGCAACTTAACGCCCTGCAAATCATAATTGATATTTTGGTGTTATGAATTTTTTTCCTTCCTCAGTCTAGAGCCTAAGCCAATGCTTTAACATAGATGGATGATAAAACTGATATTCAAATGAGCAAGCTATGTCTGGCTGAAAATGTTCTGTTTGTAAAGGAAGATGAATTCATTATCTCTTCCTCTCAAGCGGTGACATGTAAGAGGTTTCATATTTGTGTAGAAGTCTGAGAAAATCGTGGTAAAGTCACACTGAGATGTTTTGGTCTTGAAAAAACTATTTTTAAATTCTATGTTTCCGTTAAACAGAGTAACTTTCATTTCCTAAAAAGATTTTTAAAACAAAACATAACTCTTTAAAAGTATTTTGTTAATTTTACTTGAATTAAAAAAAAAAAACCCACTTTGCTCCAAAAATTTCCTCAATTCCACTCTCTAATTAACCATTAATTCAGAGGCATATTTTTGAGTAACAGCATAAGATTACCATCTTGGAAACCCCTATAGGTGCATGAAAAATGTTAAATCAATCAAAGAGGAACTCCAAAGCCTACCTACAAAACTATAATGCACATGAATACACTAATCCTAAACAGTGCGTAAACAAAAAAAAATTTTGGTGAAGTTATAAAGATCTAGTATTGTCACATCACCATTCACAACCCCATTTTCTGTAATTTTGAATTTTAAATCAACAAAAATGAACATATCTAGACTCTATACAATTTATAAATTTCTGAATATTTTTCTTGATATTTTGCTCACAATTGGTCTCATAATCTTTTATTTTATAATTAGCATTTTTTTAAAATTACGAAACTGATAGCACTGACAAAATGAAGCGAGTTTTGATAAGGTCCAATTTAGAAATAAAATGAGAAAGAGTAATAATATTGCTAAAAATGGAACACAATTCTTGCCATCTCTTGTGTTAAATCATTTCTGAATCTGAGCCTTATTAAGTAAAATCACTTCATTTCATCCCAAATACATCAATAGGCCTTTATAAACAAAACCCGCAGTAGGCCTAACTCATTGGGATTGCAGGTGTAGAAGGGATTTATAACCGAACTGCATTAACTTCATACCTAGATGGATCGAGAACTTGATACATCTACAGCTAAATCTATACTCCTCACTCAAGGCTAATTTAAATACTATCAATCATTATAAATCAATGAGTATCATCCTCATGATGTAGAATCTAAGGGTTAGATGGGAGACAGACCCAACCGCTTCTAGAATAGTCTAGATCTATGGTACCCAAAAAAACCAAAAACCTTGACTACTCCAGCTGTCAGGATACATGACATGTAGAATCTAAGACATCTATTAGATCTAAATATTGCATTTTAAGTACTCCGAGAGCAGATGGATCCGTCTCTAGATCTACCTTCAAATACCAACTAAAGGAAGTGAGCACCCTATCTTTCAGAATTCAACGAAATGAAGAGGTTCCAGGCATAAAATTGTGTCGATATTGTTGCAAGCAGCACTATTCACAGAATGACTTCGCCTGCGACATCTTCATTTCGTCGGTTGCTTATGAAGTTAGATCTAAATAATTTGAGAAATGGACCCATCTATTCCAGGAGTACCGCATTTTGTGTATCTTTATTTCGTAAGATGATGATGACACGATAGTGCAATTTTTCCTAGATAAAACCTTTCCAGCGCTTCAGTTATGTTAGAGGTAAAAATATGAGCATTAAAATTGCTAAAGATCCGAATTTACCTTTCGCACGCGCCGCTTTTGGATGCATTCTGCTGCAAAGACTCTTTCACCCATCTTTGTCAAAGCCATAAAATTCGCAAAACTAAGCTATGCAAGAAAAACAGGAAGTGTTGTGAACTAAATACTCGAATATCATTTTATTCGGCCTTATTGTTATTATTATTATTATTATTATTATTATTATTATTATTATTATTATTATTATTATTATTATTATTATTATTATTATAATCATTATTATTTTACTTTTTTATATTCTAAGCTGCAGTTTGGATAGGACCTAGAAAGATGATTGCTGCCGTTTAGTTCTCTATATTGCCTTGATACTGAATGCTTAATAATGCTCCAAGAATCATGAACCTCCTTCCGACCTGAAACAAGTGAGGAACGTTGAAACATAAAAGTCGATCTTCATTTTGGCACAGAAATAAAATGCAGATGGGTGATCTAAAATTGAATGTCTATATGCTTTTATGAGCGACCAATGTTGGACAGAAAATGTTCATTATTATTATCTTCGTCGTCATCAGTATCCTTGTGTTCGATGTCGTCATCACCATGATTAAAATTTGTAGTTTTTTTTTTTGTTTGTTTTTGTTTACCTTGTTATTAGTATAGGCAATAATGTTACAACCACCACCACCACAACCACTACCATCCTCCTCCTCCTCCTCTTCATCATCATCATCATCATCATCATCATCATCATCATCATCGTCATCATCATCATCATCATCATCACTTCTACTATCACTGTTATATCAACCGCCCCTAAGTCCTCAGGATCGTTTAACCAATATTTTTGTTTCCGAGAATGCTGCGCCTGCATTTTCCAATATTTCATTCATTATTATTATTAAACATTTGAAAAAAATGCAAAGTAAAGGAAACAAACCAGAGAAAATTCAAATTAAAAGAGTGCATATAGATATACATACATACACACATGCATACATACATACATACATACATACATACATACATACATACATACATACATACATACATACATAC
>BLXT01006539.1:302591-313881 GCA_019648995.1 Plakobranchus ocellatus | reverse complement strand
ACATACATACATACATACATACATACATACATACATACATACATACATACATACATACATACATACATACATACATATTATATAGGCTACATATAATAGGTCTATCCCTAAAGTAAGTCTCTATTTTTTTAAACTCATAAACTAAATGGAGTAAAACAACAAGCCTTCGCATGTCTTTCGAATTCGATTTTGTTGGAAAAATCCATGAAAAAAATTGTCCAGAGTGATGATCGCAATAAATGCGCTTTTTTCTCTATTGTCTGTTGATGCTCAATGGCCGGCTCTATATATTGCTCGAGAAATCAAAGAATCATTCACAAAATACGACATTCATATTGTTATAAAATTTTCGATTCTTCTGGGTAAGTCAGCCACTGAAATACAAAATGATCCAGTAAAGAAGGCAGCTTTGGCTGGGGTCGCTGCTGTTTAGCAATCTTTAGTTGAAGATAGGCGAGAGTCGTGTGAAGAGATTGCTGAAGATGTGCTGATATCTAAGTCGTCGGTTCACAGAGTTCTTACGTATAACCTCGATAAAAAGAAAATGTTCTCCAAACTGGTTCTTCACCTGCTGACACCAGATCAAAAAGATTGCAGAATCAGATTCTCAAGGCAATGATTCAAAGATTCCAAAGAGAGCAAAGCAAATTTTTAGATCGAATTGCATTATTGCCACTGGAGATAAAACGTGGGTTTACTTATGAGATCCGGACAGACATGAATATCGACCAAAGAAAGCGCGTTCAAAGCTGGGTTCTCTGAAGGTCACGCACATTGTATTTTTTGACACTACCGGAATTTTTTGCGATGGCAAGTTCCCACGGGCCCACAGTTAATGCTCAGTATTACAAAATAGTTATACATGACACATTGAGACCGGCAATAAGAAAAAAAAGCGACCGGGACTCTTGCAATCTGAAGCCATCTTCCATCACGACCAAGCGCCAGTACACACTGCCAGAATGGTCACCGAGCTGCTGGGTGAATATGACTTGTTTTGGAGATTCACTTCATTCTCCCAGTCTTGTTCCATGTTACTTCTGGCTGTTTACAAAGATGAAGAACACCTTCGTGATCACAGATTTGAGTCAGAGGAAGACATTATTTTCGCGACGAAGGAAGCCATCAGGGAGCTGGACAAAGACTTCTACGTCACCACCTTTGACAGCTCGTTATGGATGATGCAAAAGTGTATCAACAATGACGGTCGTTTACGTTGGATAGAGCATAGGATGAAAGTAATTGATGCCAAGAATCATGATTCTAAGCCACTTAGTTCATGAATTGTAAAGAAGGGTAACTTGCTTTTAGGATGGATCTCTATTATATATTAAAAAAAAATATATATATATATATATTTATAAACCATGATAACAAAGCGTGCGCACTGCTATGCTATGGCATGTCCCCATGGAAGTAAATCGGGGACTCAGTGTTTCATTGTTTCATCAAACATCCTACAATAAGAAACGCTGTACAATAGGGTGGGCAGAAGGAAAATGTCTAGTTGGGGAAAGATGTCCATGCCAGCTGTGTTGGAAACATGTAGTTTACAAAGAAGAATCCTTTTTTCTGCTGCCATGTTATTATGCAACGACCTTGGCTGACAGCAACAGATTTGATATGGTTCTTTTTAAATGAGTAAACCATTCTGCTGATTTAATGTTACAACAGATAAAAAAAAAATGTTAAACAGGAAAGTGAAAATATGCAAAATTCTTAATGTAACATAAAAAAGAATAGTTTTTTAATGTCATGTGAGTATGCTATAATTACACTTCATATTCATTCAGCATTAAGCAAGTCTGGGGGAATGAAGATTATGGCGCCAAATTTCTAATATTGTCTATTCGCGCAAAATGGCAGGGTATATCGCCCGGGATTGACATCGTTCCCCGTTGCCTGAATATTAAGGTATCCTCATTATTACAACATATATACCATAAGATATTGAAAATGGCGCAGATTTCAGGGCCATGGGTGATTGGATGATGATATTGAATGCTTTTCCATCCTTTGCCTTCGTTGTAAATGATTTCATTTATTGATATTGATGATGCTTTCATAGCGATGGAAATAATTAATGAAATGATTTCTGTTCAAACAAAATCGATACATGATCATAAAATTCTTAAAAAGCAATGCTGTGAGAGATCATAATTACGATGATGACGATGGTATTGGTAATAATGATGAATGTTAAGACAAGGCCTCAATTCTAAGTGGCTGCCACAACTCTGTTCGTTCAGAGATTGTAAGGGCGACATAGATCAAATTGGGGATACACAGATAAAGAACACCAAGGCTATAGTTGAAAGGCTTAGATTATTTCGTATTATACCCCCCCCCCCCAATATTATACGGTATAAAATATCTCACGGAAGCAACCGCCCCCCTCCCACACACACAAACCTCAATTTATACTTTACTGCTCCGATCCCACTTCAACGTCTTCAAATAACTATCGTATGTCGGAATTTCGAAAAAAAATTGAAAAAGGAATATTTAATGCAGTGGAATAAAGCGTACGAATGGTCTTGGTCTCGTTTCTATACTCAAAATTTTTAGTAAAGCAGATAGCTGGATTGAAAATTTTGTATTAAGTTGATTTCATCAATAAGCTTCATTGATTATTAAAGCATGTCGACTTATTACGAATTATTTTTGTAGGATGACATTCTTACCTGACGATTACCAGGCATTTACCTGTAGCCACAGGAAAGTCTCTTATGAGATATACCATTTTCTCACAGATTATTCCCGATGCAAACTTTACTGAAGCAACTGGTTTTTCCCCATGAGTGTAAACTTGTTACATCATTCTAAATTTAGATGTAACACGAACATTTCAGAGTAAATTATTCTGCAAAACGGTCATTGTTCTCAATGCTAGATTCTGGTCCGGATCTGGGTAGATCCATTATCTCTATCCAGATTTAGTGGGAGTGCATATCTTGACCAATACCATAAAAAGGCCTTAAGTAAAATATGAATTTGAAGCAGACTTGTTTGCTTTTTGAAAGGCAATTAGACTTGATAAACTAATTTTAATAGAGGCTCATATTTTACAGGCCTCCATAATATTTTCATACAGGCCTATAAACCCCTATTATTAATACAGTGTAGGAGGAATCAGACAGAATCTGATATACTTGGATTAAGAAAGTAGAGCCACACAAAGAGTTTAAAAGGGTCGCGGGTAGGTTAGGAGGGTGTGTTGAAATTTTGAGCAGGTAAAATACGGTATAGGAGGAAACGTACAGAATCTTATAAAGTTACATTCTCAAAGTTCTGACTGAAAAATGCTTTGCTTTATTGCATTCAATCAAGACAAAAATTTGCAGTCAAAATTTTCAGAATTTTAATATGATTACAGAGGACCCATTAAGGGCCATTTTTGGATGACTGGTTTCGTAGACGCCCAAAATTACCGGATGCGAAACTGACCAACAAGCAGAGGGTGGTTCGCAAAAGAGGTTTGGCAGAAATGAATTTTTCAGTTTTTTTGTTCTTACATCTGTATGCCTTTAATAGGTTAAAGTTTGTTAAAAATCTCAATGACTATATTTAAAAATAATACGGTAGATAGCCTCATATATATTCCACAGATGCCAAGCCATTAAGCAAGAGAAATTTCGGTAAAATTTGACCAGATACATTGTAGTCTTTACTACTCGTTTTAATTTTCTCTGTCAAGTATAAAAAAAAATAGCAGATAAAAAAACAGCTAACAAGCTTGCAAGAGCTTGGAAGGGTTAAGAATGTGTGGTTTCTAAATCAATATTACTTTGCCATGTATATTTGTCGCATGTGATTTCAATATTTGCGATTATTGACAAGTATATATTTTTTAGAATGAAATGTGCTACTCCAGGCACAATTTGAAGGCCATTAACTGGTGATAGCCTAAAATTTTTAGATCTGCATAAAAAAATCAAACATCATGTGAAAATTTCATGTAAATATCACTATTAATCTTGATTTTATGTTGAAAGGAGGAAAAAAAAAAACAATCCCTAAAAATGGTTTTCATCGCAGAAATTCCTTTCAACATGCATATTTTACTGATGACCCCTCCTCAAGTCTACATTTTCTTTCCTGGATCCTCTATGCAACTGAAAAAATTGGGTGTACTGTGCGTTACCATTTGAGCAACTAAAAAACACATTGATTTTGAATGATACATTTGATGTAACCACTGTCCAAAACTTCCACATATATAGCTAATTTTCACGGATTTCGGTTGCATAATATGTTTTTGGGCCATTTTTAATCGCCTGTAAAATTCTTTTTCACCATGTATCTAAGTGAAAACTTTTACGTGCAATGTCAATGTACAGAACTTTGTTAAAAATATGTTATTTGTCTACTGAAGTTTTGAAAAGTGACAATTATAAATTCTCAAAAGTGGTCTGATATCATTATTTCTGATGTATCGATTGTCACGAAAATTCAAAATGCTATAATTTTTTTTCATAACCCAATTTCAGTAAAATTTGCTGCAAACTTGAAGTTTTCTGTGATCTTTTTAATACAAATGATTCCATATACATGTATATATGATTTTGTGGTATTTGAAAAATCCGTTTGTGATGCCTATTAAGTTTTAGATTAACATTTATTTTCTTAATGGTTGACAGAGAGGCATTTATTATATGTATATGGATAGTACAAATTTGGCAACACTTTATTGTAAAGCATCATGATGATCTGAAAAGCAAAAACTTACAGCTTCTTTTTTTGAGTTACATACGATCAACACAAAACAAACCCCAACAATATATACATTATAAAAAAACCAAGCCAAAACTTTTGACTTTGAAATAAAGAATTTAATGTGAAACATTGTAAAAGTTTTAAAACAAAATAAACATATGACTATGTGAATGCAAGGCAATCTTTTTCAACTCTTTTGTAACGAAAGTTAAAAACAAAAAACATTAAATTTTTTAATTATTCATAAAACTATGCTTTATGATAAGTCAAATAAATGAATTGGGATAAGGCTGCAAGAGATTACAAAGAGGGGGAAAAAGGCCAAAAATAGAATCAGAGAAGAGTGGGCGTCGGGGATGGAAGCTAGCAAAAAAGAAACTGTGAGAGAGAATGAGGAAAAGAAAGAAAGAGAGAGAGAGAGAGAGAGAGAGAGAGAGAGAGAGAGAGAGAGAGAAAGAGAGAGAAACAATTGTTTTATAGAAGGTCATGGCTTTTAAAAATTCATCGTCATATAATAACATATAATATATAATTGTGTTTTGTTATTATTAAAGGAAAAAATTGCTAGTTGTATAGTCAATACAAATATCAAACAAAAAGAACATCAACTGCTATTGTTGACATTATTAATCTGACAAAACTTTACATCCCAAAGTAACGAAGAGGAAAGCAAAAAAAAAATTACAAATTAGAAATCACAACTTACGTTTAATAAAATACAGCAAATTGTACATTTAAATGTTGCGTTTTCATTATTGTAAGCTTTATCAGTAAAATAAGGAATGCCAATTATTTTGAGCAAAACAATATTGTTTCTGCAATTTGCCATCCCTCAAAAAGCAAAGTTATGTTTTTTTAGCTGTTTGAATCCTTATAGCTCTAATAAGTTTTTCACCATCGCAAAGCTTATTTAAAGTTAATTTCTAACTGTATCAATGATTCAAAATGTTCACAATGCGATCTCTGACTCATTAAGATTGTTTTTGAGACCAATATCCTATTCCAAAAACTTTACTTTATTGCACTTAATATATTGAAGTATGAATCTGCACTCTGAATATACATAGAGTTTGGTCACAAATAACAATAAAAATAAAAAATAAAATAATTCAAATAATGAGAATGATGGTAAGTAAATAAATCACAATATAAAGTTGCAATAAAATCACTTTGTTTTCACTCTTACCCAAAAGAAGTAGGAGGAAAAAATAGTACGTTTTTATATATGCCTCAAAATGTACTTGTGGTCATGACACCAATGAAATAAAGACATGTGTAGTATCACTGCAAGATGAGACTTTTTGCCACAAGGAAAAGTGTTGCAATTTATGGCAGTGCGGATATAGTAATTAAAAGATTAACTTTACTTCCATAGTTATTTAAACAAATTTTTATAATTTTTTTAGAATTTCAATATCATTTATGGAAGGGTTGTAATTTGATGCATACAAGAATAATTGATATATTGATATTATCCATGGCCATTTCCCACCTAAAAATGCCTCATTTTGTGATATCACTGCAAAAATAAATTAATAAAAACCCAAACCATCACCATTTCTTCAAGATACATCTTGATATATGTTGAAGTTTAAAGATTACATATTTTATTTTATAAAAAAAAAAAAAGAGCAAAATCAATGCATAAATAACTAATGTTCTCCTTTATACAAATGTACATATGGTATTAATATACTACATTTATGGTGTATTCTTTCAATTAAATAAGTGAGCTACTAGATCGTTAGTGTGATAATATCTCATTAATAATATGTATTATAAATGCTTAAAAAATTAATAATTGATCATATTTTTTAACATTAATCGTACTCTTGTCTTAGATATCCACTTACAAAAAAACGTGTATGGAAGTACAGCATATTCTTTACATTAAGGGAGTTTAATATTTGTAAATCAGCAGTAATTCCTTTAAAAAAAATAACAAGTACATTTCTAAATTTCAAAGAGGAATTGAGCAAATTTGTATGACAACATTGTTAGCCTTATGTAATATCTTTCTTTATTTTTTTTTTTTACAAATATCTCACAGATAAGATAGAAAATCAGTTACCACTTGTAATTTTTTAGTCAGGCAGCTAAAAATGTGTGAATTATAGAATAATAGGGCAACATTGCACTTACAATAAAAAATGTGCCAGCCAACACCCCTCGCCACACACACAACTTAAAAACAAGATAAATGCAAAATAAATGATCTATAATGTATAGCTGATTTTTTGATTGAAAGTAAAAGAAGCAGTTTAATGGAATAAATAAAACTTTAAATGATTTTGGGCAAATTATTATTGCTTCCGATGATTTCAGATATCACTAGAAATACATTGGCATGATAAGCTGCAGATCAATAAAATCAAGTCCCGAAACTGTCTATGTAATTCAATTTCTTAACAGATGTTGAACGTAAACCTCTTGAGAAAAAAAAGTATTTGAAGTTGATTTTTTCCATCATTAACTGTTTCTTTCAGACACTCATCATCAGGTACCTTGTCTGGAACAGACATTGGCTTATAAAGTTGTTACTGTTACCCTTGCCTATTGACCATGAGTTGAGGCTTTCAATCAAAGTTACTCTCCATCTTCACACATATATACACTCTCTGAGCTCCTTCCTCATTTTTTTTATATCCTGTACCTCTTTAAAAATATGTGCGTTATGAAAGTAAAATGTAAAATATATTCGTTTAGGGCAGCCTTTTCAAGGCAAAATCTTAAAGTTTAAAGCATACAATTCTCAAAAAAAAAAACAAAAACAAAAACAAAAAAACAAGAACCATGACAGCAACTAAACAAGCTTGAGGTGAAATTGCTCACAAAAAAATCACAACCAGTATTGAGCAGGAAATTTTAAAAGTTTCCTGAAGGTTTTGATCTGAAACACCAATTTCTTATGACTCCGAAAAATAAAAGATCTTTCTAGAACAAAAAAAGCAATAATGTAATGTCACCACATATTTTAAAATTTACGAACTTATGTAAAAAGTAGACTGATTTCTCAGTTTTTGTCATGTCACTTGTTGAATACTACATCATCTTAGGCTTTATGAACCTGTCAGGCTAACTACTCTATGTTTGGGCTCAAACCTGCAGCAGACGCTTGACTCTGAATCCAAATTTGATTTCTCATTAGAAAAGAGCGACACAATGTATTATTCAATTTCAGCCCCTTCCCCTCGCCCCTCCCCCAAATTTTATATATATATATATATATATATATATATATATATATATATATCAAAGATGGCGGCACCATCTAAAAAAATTGATTTCAATTCGAGCCCTTCCTCCTACTTTCTAATTTGACCATTCGGCCTTCAGGTACACATTTAAACACAGACTTGACACCAATCAAAAACAATGTGCATATTTATATCTTGATTATTTTTCATAGGTTAGAAAAAACTCGCAAAAGGATTTTAGACTCACACAGTCAAATGTCACCGGTAAATTTAGCAAAAAAATATCCAAGTTTTAGCGCAAAATATAATTTGTCATGAAGAAAATGCAGTTGCACCTGAGCAAATTGCAACAATTCAGAGACAACATAAGTGTGTACTTAAATAGATCTAGAGGATTAGTTTATGTTATATTCACTACAGCAAGTGGCATCACTTCATCTTAATTAAGCTGAGATTAAAACCCGACACTGCATGTCTATAAGGTTACTCATAGTTGTGTATTGGTAAATTTAATTTGTCTTGAGACAAGTCCAAATGAGTTGGATATATCGCATGTAAAACTTAAGAGACAAAACATTTCAGTTGTTTTTTTCCCTCTTTAAAAGGTTTTATTTTTTTTTAATCAAAAAGCCAAAAATCCCATATATTGGTTCAGGATCTATTGAAAGCAACAGTATTCCCCACTGCAAAGCTCAAGGAAAGAAATTTCAGGCCTGTTTAACATTCACAGATGTTCACAATGTATTTCTGACACATTTGGTCTGGTTGTGTGATATTTAATCTTGCTCAATTTGGTCCAATAGGTGGTCCCATAAACATTTCATATGATTTTCATGGAAGTGTATCAGCTTTGTATGAAAACAAAATTACTTTCAATAAGATATCTTCAATGATATCAATGTGCTTATCATAACATCAACAAATTTCAATCACTTCTTTTTGGCCTTGAAGAAAAAAAGACTTGAAAAAAAAAAAAAACTTATTAAAGATGTTACTGGACACAAATTGGAAAGGACAAATAAAAAATTGATAACCAGGAAGAAGAGCAAAATTCTATGCACAAATAAAAATTATTGTAAAGAAAGTTTCTGATTCTATTTAGAATTAGAATTGACTTAAGTCTAAGCAGCCAAAACCCAAAGAAAAGAGTTTTATGATATACTGCTGACATAAATGTGTAAAGTACAACACTTCACTTGTCTGGACTGATATCAAGACTTCCTGGCTAAAATCTTTAATTGAAAAGCATTCATGACCTCTTCTAAATTGACTTTGTACCGTGTTTGCGCTTGAAAAATCAATAACAAAAGGAATGTTTTTAATAAAAATAAAAAAAACCCAACATAAAACAAACATACAAGTGCAACTTCTTTTATGCAGCTCATTAGAAAATATTCCAACGTAACTTTCAATTTCTTGAATATTACACGATTTAAAATAACACCAACAACAAATAAACACACAGCAATTTCCCTCGTATGCTTTGTACATGATAGGGTCTAATTCTAAATTGTTCATAAGGCTGAAAGAGACCCCACAAACTAATATGTTTTTTAGAATAGAAAGAGTAAAATACACTGAGCAAAGACACACTCACATACACTTGATGTAATAACAATACATAGACACTGAACCACAGTTTATTTTACTTCACAGTGACTTTCATTGCCACCAAACATACAGGATGATCACACAGACTCAAGAAGTCCTGTATGCTGTACACATTCTTGATACTTTCTGCCCTAATCATAAGAAAAATTAGTGCTTACTTCTACTGATAGGAAGCGCTTTTGAGGTTGGTCATTTCTTTTAACACGATAGTATAATAATTGTACATAGCGAAATTAATTTCGCCTGCAATAAACCAATTTTCAATTTTCTGTTACACAACTTATCTGCTTATAGGTGGTCTTAGACATTATGACCTTTGTCAGGCTTGGCCACAGCAGAGGACATAAACCTGTGAAATGCTTAATTGTTTGCGAAAGCAATATTTTTTCTATAATTAATACTGAATTTGAACCTCTCAAATGGGGTTGCCAAAAAAAAAAACCCAAAAAAACCAAAAAGAATTTTCTGACTAAGAATGAAGTGAGAACTAAACAAAAAAAAGAGAAACATAATTCCATGATTTATTAGTGGAAAAGTTCTGAAAGTTTTTAAAATGCTGTTGCGGTTAAACAAGTGGATCCAATGGTGTGCAAAATGAGTCATTATGATAAAAGATGTGTTTGAAGCTTGCGTAATGTAATATTCAGCAATGATTCAAAACCTGAAATGTTGAATCAGCAGATAATTTAGGGGGAAGGCAAGGTCTGAGATAACGATAAAAATGGGTCTTTCTCGTTACATTAGTTTTTGTCATCTCAACAAAACTGATGAACTTCTGCTAAGTTAACTCTTCCCACAAAAAAAAAGAACTATCATAGTGACAGGCCCGCCGTTTATATAAGCTTTGAAAGTCAACAAAGGGATATATTTTCCCATGAGCTTTCCTCCTCTTGTGTGCAGTTTAAAAATTCATGGAATCTTCTAAAGTAAGAACTCGAATAATTCCTCTAAAAAGGTCCTCATTGTTAACTCAAATGTCGAATTGTGATGATGGGACATAGATTTCAATATACTCTACAAGGTCTTACTAATAGAACACAATATACAATGAAATCCTTGTGATTTGCACCTGATAAATAAAATATTTTGGTATTTTGCAGCATCTCTAGGCTAACAAAATACATGCAGTTGTTCATTCTTATATTGACTCATATTTAAAAAAAAAAAGCACACATAGGTACTTTAACCAGCAGTGACCACTGTATATATAAATGTGGAGATTTTAAGATAGTTTAGCAGTGATGTAAATTTACGAAGACTGGTTTTTAATTGTAAAGGCTGTACCTCAAAATAACAGAGCTAATGAGAGAGAGAGAGAGAGAGAGAGAGTGAGAGAGAGAAAGAGAGAATCTTGAGCTTCAGCTGCCACAGCACCCTTGATCTTTCTTCTCCTGATCAACATATGCAGCAACATCAAATCTTGGTTCATTAGGCCGACGTTGTTTCCTCATCTTCAGATCTCTAAAATGCAAATTATATTTTAAATATTTTAACAAAATATAGAGCAATCAGACAAAATTTAAAATCGCTCGTGAATTTCTTAAATAAAAGGGAAGTATAAATTCTGATCATTTAAAAAAAAAAAAGGCGAAATTGTATTCACGAGACACAAAATTGTAATAAACAATATTTATTAACTATGAGTCAATTGAAAACAAATAACCCTGGTTTGTGCAAATTAACAGACCAGCAGATGAAAAAACTTCGACAGGACCATTTTAGATGCACATTTACCAACAATTCAAGTGCATAAAAAAAAAAAAAAA
>BLXT01006539.1:271088-290030 GCA_019648995.1 Plakobranchus ocellatus | reverse complement strand
CAAATAAAACAAAACCAAAAAATACCAGGACCTAAAGGCAGAATAATTGGTTTGATATGTCTGCATTGCACTGTATTTGTATAAAAAAAAGTAACATAAAACAAAGATTAATATAAGACTATAACAATTCTCATTATATATGACAATCAGTAGCCACAAAAAAAAAACAAAACAAAAACAACATTCCAAAGCAAAAATATGACTTTCATTAAATGATAATGGCTACTTTAATTAATCTGAAAATCACTCTAAGAAAATCAGATATTGTTAGCTTCATTTAAAAAGTATTTATAAGATAGGTTTACAAGCATTACTATACATTTAAGTTTCAACATAATGGGACGAAAATTCTACTTAAATAGCTTTTGCCTTTAAAAAAAAATATTTTCCTTTCATATTATGTCTACTAATAATAAAAAAAAAAAGGCTTACCTTGCCACAGCCATAAATGCCAACTCGACATTCATGCCTGTTTTTGCACTGGTTTCCATGAAAGCCACGCCATATTCCTTTTTGGAGAATTGTTTAAAGGCAGTTTATTAATAAAAAAAAGTGGATTTAAACATTTATATGTCCACTGTAAAAAAATCAAACACAATAAAATATACATATGTGTAGCATCATCATAAAATAAGCTAAAAGCATCCCAGAAAGAACCAACAGGAATATTCAATGATCACAAGCAAGCCAGCCTCCTTACCATATCATGAGAAAATCTGAGTATAAGACAGTAAAAATAATGAGAACTATAAAAATACATTGCGTATCACACTTACTCCTGCCAATAAACTGTCAATTCCGCAATGACACGACACATACAAATTGTGTCGCTATTTTCTCTTTTAACTAATATGGATAATAGAGAAATAAAGACAAATGACAATTTGATAGGAGGTCTAAAATGTTCTCACACTAAAGTTAACATTACCAAAGAGAATTGTTACACTTACTGTATATATCAATAAAGCACCAAAATGATCTAACCTTTGACAAACGATCTCCATCTTCCTTTCTGACCGCCCTCTCATGACAGTCACACTTGTTTCCTAGCAACATGATAACAACGTCATCTTGAGAATACTCCTGGATTTCTCCAAGCCAAGCCTGAAAATCGTGAAACACATTTCCTTGTATGTGTATTGCAGCCCTTTCTTTCCCTTTCCATAATTAGAAAAAAAAAAAATGAAGCCACTCCATTGATTAAAAAAAAAAAAAAAAGAAACCAGGGAATCACAATTTTGCACATAATTTTATAATTTCAGTAATGTTAATTTGATCATACTTTACACAAGTAAGATATGTGGCGTGACATCAGGAAACATTTTGAGGTAGGAATATGAGTTTAAAAACTGGAGCAGTTGACAGATCATCACATTTTGATATCCAAATTTTCTTATAACAATTGCGAGAGCTTTAAATATTTGATTCTATTTAAGATCTGTGGTTGATGACCACAGCTTAAAACTTTTTGTTTATGGACAAAGTTTTTGCAAAATATTCAATTTTGAGATGATGCTACAGATATAATCTTAACTCATATTCATTAATGAATCTTTGAGGAAGAAAATAACAAAATGTTGAGCCGATCTGTACTCTGGCTAAACATAAAAAATACACATCTATATCAACTGAAAACAAAAATCCACATTAAATAGGGTATAAGGTCAATTTCGCTTCATACCATGCAATCAGATTTTATGTTCTTTTAATGAAAATACAACCATATCTGAACATTTTGATGCAGAGAACTTGCACTTTTATTTTTGACAACATCGAACACAAAATTGATAGGATTAGAAAGAATCTTAATATCCTAGGACTTGCTGAAGTAACTCTAGGCAGCAAAACTCTATTTTATTCAGGAGAAGATAATTCATAGAAGAGGCACTTCAACAGCAGAAAGTCTTGAGAGCTGGCATCCAATTTCAGACAAAGTAGCAGCGTGCGTGTGTGTATAGCCAGTCCACAACAGGATGATCTCAAGCTTTCAGGCCCTTTGTCAGGCCTAGGTGCTGGTAACGGGGCTCGAACTCGCGACAGAAGGATCCCTGCAGATATCAGGGCGGACTCGCTAGCCACTGTGCCCCCAGAGTAGCAGCAGCTGAATTAGCAGCCAAATCAAGTAATATGGGTTTTGTTCAAGTGCAAGCACCAGTATATGAAAGTGAAGATGAAGAAGTAGAAAAGTTCTAAGAGGAAATAGAAAGATCCAAGGGTTATCTGAAATCTCATGACATCACGATTATAATGGAAAATTTTAATGTAAAACTTGGATATGAAAGGATAGAGGATGCTGTTGGGCCCAGTGACATGGGGATAATGAATAAGCTAATCATTGGCGTCAACACTGTTATCTGCTGCTCATTTAGTTTCAAGCTGAGCCGATTGCTGAAACCAAGTTCACCGCCTGGCTCAATGCTAGGTTCAGCGGAACATTTAAGCTCTTTTAATAACAGCTTAATTAATCCATTCTTTTGACTTAGCTATGCACAGTTTGATTAAGAATTAAAGTCTTAAAAACAGGAAAAATATTTATTTTCAAAAATGCTTTTTTGTTTTAGCCCTTTAGTAAAACTTTATAGACTAAGTTTTTAAACATTGCATTCATTTTTTCGGTCACATTGACCTCGACTCTGAATTAGTAGCAAAACTCAAATTAAAAAAAAAATGTACAGGTCGATTTTTTTAGAAGGTAGACAAAAAGAGGATTTTACTTTATGAAGACACTGATCTGTAGAAGAGTGGGGGTCTTTGTTTCCCAATAAATCCAGGTTAAAGTTAGTTTATATATATCCAATTAAAAGGTGCCACTGACCCCTCAAGTTCTAACATTAACACAGTCAGCTAATAGTTTTGATTCTTGAATTTTCTTTCATTTTGTTTGCGATAAATGGCCATGCAAAGCTTACTATGCTTTTGCTCATTCATGTTTGATTCAGCCTTTCCATCTCTTTTTGTTTGTTCCTCTTTCACACACCTCAGATCAATTGCAAACTATGTTCAAATAAATTTTTCAGAGCCTGTAATATTAATGATAAGCCACAAATCTGTAATATTATTCAAAGAGGGAAAAAAGTTTTTTTTTAAATAAATAAATTAAGTAGGCGATGTTTCACTTGGTATGTAAATGATTTGCTTCATTATTCATTTTCAAGGAATCTTGACAATTCAATAACCTCCACGCAGAAAAATTCATATGAAATTTTAAGTTAGACCGCACTTAAAGCCTTTTACAGACATAAGTCATTGAATCCTGTACTCTTTATTGATGCCAAAATGTATGGAATCAATCTGTACAATTAATATATTTTATATAAAAAATTTTAAAGTAATCACAATTCACCTTGACTCATGTATGTTGCAGAAACAGGTGAAGAGAATCCCTGAATTCTAAGATACGAGTATGAATTAAGTGTTCTTTTTGAGGAGAAATTGAATGATACTAAACTTGACCATGTTTCAGACCTTGCATTTTGTGTCTAAACGGGTAAAAGTCAACACATTTGTGTCAAATGTAGGACAATTCCTATGAACAGAATGCATCGCACCATAAGAAGCCCGGTGGTTGCCAATATAATTACATTGTACTGGCAAGTGATAAATCATGGCATACTGGAGCCGTGACGAATTTGCAGTCTCCTAAACATGAAGGGGGTTACCGCTTTTCTCACAAACTACCCTTGTGGCAAGCCGCTGAGTCAAATCAATGATTTTACCATAACAAATGCTTATGGAAGAGCTCAAGAAACAAAACAGAAACAAAATAGATTATATTCTTATTGGGAAAGTTTCAAAAATGCCATTAAAACATCTAAATCATTGCTGGAAGCCCAAATTAATCCTGTCATGTCAACCATATGTAAGTTTGAGATAAAACTTGAAAAAATCAAAAAGGAAAAAAAAACAAACCTAAATTCTAAATGGACCTACTAAAACCTGAGACAAAACTGCCATTACTGTAGACAGCACATGAGATTAGTCAGAAATGAAAAAAGTCAATAAAGTCAGAGAGGAAAACAATCCCCTAAAAAAGACATATAGGAGCATAAGAAACTAATAACCAAATACTATATTTGATGAAAGAGAGTGCAAGTAAAAAAAAACAAACAAAAAGCCAAATATAGATTTAAACAAAGAGAACAAGATAAAATGAAATGAGGCAAAAGATGAATGGATAAATCAACAATGTCATGAAATAGATAAAAACCAAAATATTGAAAGCAAAATTCATGCACACTAAAATTAATGATGTAAGTGATAAGAAAATCATACGCCACAGCTCTGGCTGCATCAAATCAAGAGATGGAGCAATTTTAATGGAAAAAAGAGAAGTACTAAAGAAACAATCCAAGTGTGTCAAAGATCTTTTCAAAGATGACAGGAATGAAAAACCTTAAATAAGAAAAACTATCCTTAAAAAAGAAATAAAGGCAGCAATAAAGAGTGTGAAAAATGGAAAAGCCACAAGACCATGTAACATTCAAATAGAAATGATTAAAGCTTTAGATCAATAAGGAATAGATTTGACAACAAAACTCCTAAATGCAAAATATGACTGTGGTACAATCTCAGAAGACTTTATAAGTTTGATTTATGTATTGCCTAAAACATTAAAGACAACAGAATGTAAAATTCATAGAACGATCAATATAATGGGCCCTTTAAAAAATCCTGTCAAGAGCTTTGATACATAGAATGTGCACGAATCTAAGACTAGAAATATTCATA
Organism: Plakobranchus ocellatus; assembly: GCA_019648995.1. NCBI lineage: Eukaryota > Metazoa > Mollusca > Gastropoda > Plakobranchidae > Plakobranchus > Plakobranchus ocellatus. Next base: position 285,302 of record BLXT01006539.1, on the reverse strand, counting down.
AAACAATTTGCCTTTGTGCCTGACAAAAGAACTAGATACACAATATTCACTCTCTCAAGCACATGCAATTGATTTTGTGCACATTTTTTTAGCCCCCCCTCCATTTTGTTCTTTCTGTATTGTGACTATGAATATGTGGGGGACCACCCACTGAGTCACAGGGCCGCCAAGTCACATTTACATAGCATGCTGCAAAAAGTCACAGTGCTGCTAAGTCATGGGGTCCATTACTCCGATTTTCTTTATTGCATATAGCTCTATTGGACTAAACCTGTGCATTTGTCTGCCTTTCTGTTTGTCTGGTTTTGGCAAGCATATCTCAACAATAGACTGATTTATAGGCCTCTACTTTCTTTCATCTATATTGGTCCAATCAGAAAAAAAGGAAGGGCATTCTAAGAATAAACAAGTAGGGCTATTAGAGTAAAAGATATGCATAAATTTGATAATTATCTGCACAGTGTCATGATTTCAGCTCAGCCTGCTGGAAGGCCAAGTGAAGGGTGCAATTTGGTTGCAGGAAGGTAGTGTTCAAAGGGTTAAAGAGAAGACAGAGAGAAAATTTTGCTTCATTGTAATACAAAACAAGACTTGGGGTTGCATCACAAATCGAGTTTCACATATAGGATAGCATTTCAACATTTAGATGATAAAATTAGAATTTATGTCAGTCTGAGCAATAGTCTGAGGCTAACTGTGTTGATATTAAATCTAACACTATAGAGCAAGTCAAGTCTAATTCAAACATCAATTTGAATGAACCTTAATGTACATTAGGTTAAGAGAGAGGATGCACTTACTCGTATATTGTCAAAACTGTTCTTATTTGAAACATCATAGAGGAGGAGAAGAGCTGGGGAAAAACAGAATAAGAGATATAATTTGTACTTTGTTTTAAAGGGAAAAATTAAATACTGCAATAAATATTAAGTAGACCATATCATATATCAAACTGATCTTACATTAAAAATAAAAAAAACATGTGTCTTGAGACTAGCTTTAATGGCTTTGATGTCCTAACAAAGTAACAGTAAATTTCTCCATGTCTGAAATGATTTTTTTCTCTCAATTTGCATACTTCCTTTTTGTTTTTTCAATCCTGCTACCTAAAATCTAAAATAAAAACAATCCAGATTTTACACGACCTTAAAATATGGTTTAAAAAAAGGCTACTCAAAATAATAGAGTAAATCTTTTCATTTTGAAAGAACTGCAAATTTTCAGCACTGAATCTAATGTTGAATAAAATTTTCTTTGAGATTACCATTAGCATCACGATAATAGGCTCTTGTGATGCTTCGAAAACGTTCTTGACCTGCTGTATCCCAGATCTGAAATATTTACAGAAAACGATTTATTTTTAAAAGTTCAACTGCTTCACTGACAGAAAATTTCTTGATGGATAAAAATTTACTGAAAGAGAAAATCACCAAAACAACCAAAAACAAAAAAAAACCAGAGATTTTTTTCGCTTTGAAATTAAATTTCTTTATCATTTTGAGAAATACTTGCATATTTATATGTATGTGTGTCTGTATATACATGAGATGAACTCATTTATAAGTAAATTTTGATTTTGTGACTTATACTTTATGTCTAAAAAATTAGTTTTGGATGCGTTCTTGCAGTGTTAATTGACCAAATTTCATACATATCTATGATGACAAAATCACTTAAAAAGGTGTCACCATCAACAAGTTAAGCTCATTCACCACCAAGTGAAGAGATGCAGACCATTTCTTTTTACGAGGATCTACTCCTCTATATAACTTTGCATGAATCATGCCTAAATGATACTCAATTAGGTTTTTTCCATTTTGTGACTGAAAAATTCTCTTATTTTCCAAATACAGTAAAAACGTGACACAATTATGTGAACCTTTTGGCAATGGGACACACACACACACACATATATATATATATTATATATATATATATATATATTTTTTTTTTTTTCAAATATTTCTGTGCATTCTATAAAATTTGTCTGTCTGCACTGGTTTGCCTTAATTTACAAAATTTCTTTTTAAAAAATTAAACCATGGCAAAATTATATGAAATTTTGAAAAGACCTAAAGATCATATATTTTAATAATCACAACCGTGATATATTTTTTCTTATAAGTAAAGTAAGTAACAGTATCATGTTGATGAACAGGCAAAATACCAGATAATATGATTTCACAAGAAAAATCACAATACCTGTAGCTTTACTTTTGTTCCTTCAACATCAACCACTTTGTTCTGTGGGAAAGTAAAAAATAATAAATATTACAAAAGTATTCACATTCTGATGTGATATTCATACATTCTTTGTTAGCTATGCTTTTACTCCTTAGATAGAGTACTATGTAATATTTTGTATAATTGTTTTTTTACTTCTCAAGATTTTACATAAACGCACTGTCCCTGTGTCGGTAAAGAAGTTTTACATTCGAGATAAAATGAACAATGATATTATAACTACAGAAACAAGTTTAGAATGCATGAAGCAAAAACATAGCCCACCAAGTCTTGACACCAGTTCTGATCAGTCAGATGCCACATATAAACATTCTTGGCATGCTTGTGAAAAGAATGTTGATTCATAGGCACCATCCCTAGGGCGAAAACTGAGAAAAACAAGACTAGAAACGAGCCACTTTTCGTGACTAGCTGCCAAGCGCGGTAAACAAACCATATTGCCTGTTAGGATTTGATAATTTTCCTTTCTTTATCCTGCACTTTTCAGTATTGGCGCAAGTAAATCGCAAAATCCTCATTGTCAGTGGTATTAAGCAATAAATTGTAACAATATTAAGAATGGTCGACCAAATTTATCTTTCCACCGCTTTTCCAAAGGCCCAGAGTTGTACTTGTAGGAGTTCTTTTTATAAATAGACTGAGTACCACAAGGTTTAGTGACTAGAATAATGATAAAAAAATTCCTCCACCAAGTGTGGAGAGTCTTAAAACTAGTCACATGCTTCCTGTTTGCAACGCTTCATCTCTACTCGCGACAGCGCAGTGCAAACCCTATGGAGTGATGTCACTGTTTCCCCTCTTTATTTTCTTCTCCTCTTTGCCCTGGGGGGGCGTTTATGCTGTCTATAACCAGTACCGTTTTTAGGCACAATATATTCTTGGCCTTGCTAGAAATTTGTCAGAACGCAATATATGTGAATATACAATGAGCATGTTCAGGAGTTATTTTGCAAATAATGAAAGATTTTTATCATTGTACAGTTTCTTAATAAGTAAATAGAGACTGGGTTTTAACACATACTTGTATACAAATATCTTCTCCCGAAATCAAAAAGTGAAATCATGATGCTGAACTTCTGCAAGGAAAAATCCCTTTGATGGGAAGAGTTTTTATTAAGTTTCCCTCATTCCCAAACAAAAACAATGACAAAAAAACAACAAAATAAATATACCATGCCCAAAGTTTTATGAACATAGACCTGGAGACATCAAAGTTTCTAATCACACTCTAAGGAAGTTGGCCTGAACAGATTCAACATGAATATTTTTGAAAACTTTCAAAAGCTTTCATGGTATTGATTTTTTCACAAGTCATTACATTTTGTAAAGAGAAATACAAATTTCATTTTGAAGGAAATTCAAGAATTGTGCCAAAAAAACCCCTAAATAGCAGGTACCAGGTCTAGAGAAACAAAATTGCCATCAAGTTGTAAATTTTAAAGGATCATAATATGCATTTTAATGCCAATAAATAGCGACTGAATTTCAAAGCAGCAAAGAACAAGGAGTGGTCCCACAAAATTTTGTTTTTAACAAAGGAAGGAAGAATTTTCTCCGAAACAATTCTGCATCATAATGCTATTTGGTATTTCAGGCCCATCCAAATTCCTTTTCAATAAGACAAGCATAAACTATTTCCTTGTCCCTTCCTTACCCTGAAATCTATGCCCACTGTAGAAATAAAGCTGCCAGATAGAAATGTTCCATCTTTAAATCTCACCAGTAGACAAGTCTTTCCAACCCCACTATCACCAACTAACATAACCTGGAATGAATGAAACAAAAAACATATTCAATTTAATAAATAGAGCAAACAAATAGAAAAAATAAACATGTAAATAAAAATACAACAATAACCGTAAAGCATAATTCATTGATGATATATGTTTCAAAAGGAAGAAAAAAAAAGTTCTGGAGAATTTTTTCTGCACACATGTGAATAACTGAAAGGCAACAATTTGCCATCATTAACAATTAAATTAAAAAAAAAGTATACAGATTTGAAACGTCACCATTAATTTTTTGAAATACAAGTTGAGTTCTGATTAATTTGTTACTTAAGGTTGCAGACTGAAAAATTTATGATGGGAATGAAGGGAAACGGAATGCTTGCCTCTTCTCTCTTTGGGCTTCTCATGTCTAAATAATCATAAATATTTCACACTGTGATGTGACCTACAAGCTACATTTGATTTAATGAAAAATGTTTGCACAGTAGAGAAATTTTTTGAAAAAATTTAATGAAAATATTCATCTCCTAACCTTGCAAGAAAGATCATAAGCTTCAGTTATGGAAGACTGACGGAAAGAAGATTGCCTGGAATCACCATTCTCAGTAACATCTGGTGGAACTCTGTTCTTGCCCATATTTTCTGCAGCAAAGAAAAAGAAATCTTTTAAATCCAGATCAAATGAATTTAGAGAATTAACAGCGTAATATATTGTGCTTCTAAGGTTACGTGTGAGGTTCAAGAGTCAGAGTAAGGATTTGAAATTTACCAAGTAGGGGGAAGAAAACATTTTTGAACTCATTAGTGGTGGATTCCACAAACTTGTCCCAGATAGCATACTGATTTGATTTGTATGCCTAATATATTAAAAGTAAAACATAATTTATGCTTATTACATGTTATGCATTGTTGATGATGTATTTAAATTTTTTTTCCAATTGTCATAAAATGGGGCGCACATTCTATCCCATTTTTGTGATATTGTAGTTTGAAGGGCTGAAGAGATTGTTAAATATCAATCAGGATCCTTATCAACTCTCCCAAAGCATGAAGCAAAAGTAGGATCTCTGTTGTTCAGCAAATTCCTAATAGAGTAACAAAATGTCCTCTTCCTACAGATATAGCTGACAACTACTATTTGTAACCTTCTCAGATGCTGGGGTACACGAAGAGTCATTGATAATATTCCCAGGCTGAGATAATATACGGGATGGGGTCATAGTGGAGGCCGATACTGGTTCTGGAGTGAGACTTCAATCTACCAAAGATTTAGACAAGATTTCTTAAGGACCAGCGGGGACCTACGTGGTGGCATGTTTACTTTGTGCCTACGTAGCAACATTCATCATTGGGCAACAGTTACAGACAGCACATCTTTGATATTTCCTAAACTCACACCTGTAACGGAGTACTTCAAGACACATACCTCAATAGGGCCAGAAAAATAGTTGCAATCAAGATTAACAATTGCAGTTGGAAGTCTTCTGTTTTGGCAACAAAAGGTAGTAACTCTAGCCACACGACATGTCAGACAGTCAGCAGGAATGAGGTCCTCTTTGACTGCAGCTGTATTGCAACCTGAAACCCTACTTAGGAGGGTACAAGACCTGCCAAAAACTTTGGCTGACTCAATGGACAAAGTACCATCTTGTTGAAACTGGACTCAGCTGCATGGCAATACATGTAATAAGATAGAGCGTCATGTAAAATGACGCTGTCAAACCAGCTTTAGAGGCCTTGTTTCAAAATTGAAACAATTTTGTCTGGTATGACTAGGCTTAAAGCAAAAAGAACACACATTAATAGTGTCAGGAATGTTGTTACTCAGAAGAGATCTGCCAGGACATGGTGAACCAACAGGTCTACTAGGACACTGTCTGGCCAAATAAGCCATACCATTACAAATGTAACATAAATTGCCATGATTTTTTAGTGGATGGAGTAGACAGGTGAGTGTGATGGCAATCTGTAGGGGACAACGATCTCCTAGAAGACCTATCAGTATTGGAGGTCGATGCGTGGCGCCCAAGAACCAGAGATGGCAAACCTGACAATGACTGACAACTACAGCACCCAACACTGTGGTCTCCCTGTCTAGAGTGATGACCAAAAGAAGTAAGAGTGTTGTCTGGCGCCGGGAGATCTTCACTTGTTGTGGAGAATGAGACTTTTTGAGTCACTTTTTTTTGGGCATCCAGTTGTTTCTATTTTTCAATTTCCCATTGTATTTTTATCTCAGCCACACACTTGTTGCACTTGTACTGCTGCTGCTCGATCCATGCAAGACTGGACCCACTCTAAACGACTACACTTGTCCACCCCAAGGTTGTCTGCTGGCTGTATATATTTTTTATAAAGATCCATGACGCTAAAACAGACACACACACAGCAAAAAGGTTCTTTTTTTTCCAAAAGGGTGTCCTCTCCAAAAATTCTTACGATCCCCAAACACTGAGGGCCGTTACACTGTGTGCTGAATTACAGGACTTCAAAATAACAGCAAAGGACTTACGAGAGGAACATAAAAAGAAGATAGAGGGAAACCAGATTTAAAAAGAAGCTTCAGTGCTACATTTAATTTACACTATATACATATGACAACATTCAAAAACGAAACATAGATTTACAACCACTCACTAAAACTATCAAGCCAGCAATTAAAAAAAAAGGTAATACTTAGAGATTAAAAAAACCAGTCCAGTGGTGGGATCCAACGATGAAGCATTGATTATATCCAACTATGAAGCATTGACTACATCCAACGATGAAGCATTGATTATATCCAACGGTGAAGAGTCAGCGGGGAATGCACTGACATGGAAGAACCAGTGTCCCAGGACGACACCAGCAGGAACACCAGCGACAGGAGCAGCAGTACCTGGATCAGCAGTGACTGGAACAGCAGTGACTGGAACAGCAGTAACAGAATCAGCAGTACCAGGAGCAGCAGTGACCGGAACATTAGAAACAGCAACAGCAGTAACAGGAACAGCAATAACTGAATCAACAGTTACACAGTATCATGGTGGTTGCTCAAAAGCTTGATATTCTCAGTACAGCATTTAATCTCCGTTTCGTAAAATAAAATTTTTCCAAATAGATTCCTGGCATACTTAATACATCATGGGATACAACAATCGAGATTATAACTCTTATTAAATTACAAAACGCGTGAGGGTGCGATAAAACAAGTTGGAAATCATTTTCTTAATATCGCATCTCTTTATCACAACTTTTACAACTTTAATGCACTGCTAAAAATCTTTCTGAATGCCCATTTATCCAGAGGCTGTTTCCTTAGAGATTACAAATGTACAGTGGAACTTGGCTACAACGGGACCCATAAGGGCGTGGTGTACAGTCCCGTTATAAGCAAGGCCCGTTGTAAAAATAAAAGGAAGATAATCCTTAAAAACGACACCTTACTAAAATTAGCTCCCTTTAATAAGCGGCCAGTATACTATTAAACGTGACCATTGCGTACATCGTACTATATTATTTCATTGCATTGTGTGTGTGCGATTTGTTTTTGTCTGTATTTATTGGTTCGTGGGTTTTTTTCCTTGTGAGTATTTCTTTTGTGTGGTGTTTTTCTTCCCTTTTAAAATTGTTTTTAGTAGGAGTGGTAGGCTACATTATGTATTGAAGTGGGTCCAGAAATTGGTGTTTTACAATGCTTGGTTAAATCAAGCATGCAAACAGCGATCCAATTCCTGAAGCCTGTTGTTTTCAGTCGCTTCCGATCAGGTTGAAAGTCGCCTTTGGTGAGGGCTGACATGATAGCATCCTTGTCTTTCAAGAATGTATAAAGTGTTCCTGACGAAATCTCATAATCTCCACAGATCTGGGCTTTTCATTTTACTTTCTTGTCCACCTCCTCAACGATTTTGGCCTTTCCAAAGGAAAACATCTCCTTATTCTTAATTCCATGCTGGATGAACACAGGCTAAGAACGCAATCAAACGTAGGCTTAGAAATTTAGATCTAGAGATCTATTCGTTAATGCGACCTGCGAGCGTCGGAACGGGACTGAGAGATAAGAGGCAATTTCGCAACACACTGAACCTAGATCGATGCTTTCTTTGTTCATTGAGTCGGTGAGTGACAATCGCAACGGTGTAGGCCTAATTGAGATCTATCATAAGGCATTGAACAAAATAGCCGCACCCCGAGGACTTGAAAAGTTGAATGCACCCACTCTTTTCCTCATCAGCCCCACTCCTACTCTCTTACACGACCAGTCACACACACTGACAGTCACAGTCACACACACCTCTTACTAGCCTACGGCTGACATACCATGAATTACCACTCTCAGTCCCATACCTTTTTTTTCCAATGGTTCCAATCCAAGTCGCCGGCGTTGCATCATTCTCTCTCACTCCCCTCCCCCTCCGATGCGCAAGGTGTTCATTGGCTAATATTTTGGATGAAACAGACCATGGCTTTATCTTCTTTATATCAATACCGATGTTAATTTAGATTCATTCCGGACCTATAGTCCGTTTCACGAATCTACGTATAGGCCTAGAGATAGGCCTTGTACAAAGTTGGGTCCCGCTTTAGGCAAGCTTACATGTGGTAGATGCCGTTCTAGCGAAAATAAAATATAAAGGATATATATGGAAAAATAACGGGCTTGTGTCAACGTCCCGTCGCATGCAAGGTCCCGTTGTAACCAGTTCCCGTTGTAGGTGAGCTCCACTGTATAAATCAACAAATCAAATAACAATTTTCTGAGTTCTTGAAAATGAAACTCCTCAAAATTGCAGCAACAGAAATCAACGCTAATCAAGAACAAAATTTAAGCAACCCTCTGCTCGCTACATCTGGACAGCAGCACTGCAAAAAAAAAAAACAACTAACTAAATTAACACTGTGTGTCGCCTCTTTTTAACATTCCTGGGCTTTCACTTCTGTAACAATTCTGCTTCGTGAAGCCGTAATTTTGGATTTTTTTTGTATGTGTATGAAACAAAGTCCTCCAACATCGCTCAGCAACCAAGTGTTTGTACTTCTTAAAACTGGAAAAATAGGTTAAAAGCATTGGACTGTTGCTGTTTGCGGCCTGAAAGACTGCTGTCTGCAACCGGGATGGATTTTCAGATCTACAATTTTAGAGATTGAAGAATCATAACTGCAGTAGCGTTTGACCATTTTCTGAGCTTTACATTGCGCAACTAGACTTTGCATTGACATAATACTGTATTTTCAGAATTATAAGATTCTCAAGTTTTCACTGAAATTTTTCTTGCCTTTCTGAGGACTCTATATGGTTATTGCGGGTGTCAGAACAGCCAACACAATTATGTGAGGAATCAGTGACGCACACCTTTCCTGACCATGTGTATTTTTTCAATCATCATTCTTTTTAAATTGCTTCATTGACCACATTATTATTCTCTATAATACTATGAACTTTTTTCTATGATATTTTGAAATTAAAAAAAAAAAATAGTGCAGTGAATTTACAGCTAGGATCTTTTCCTGGTGAAACCCTCTGAGGATGAAACTTGTCTTTAATAGGGGTATACCTCTAATCTTTTTGTTGTAACTTTAGAATCGACTAAAGTTCGGGTGAATCTAAAATCTACATTCTGCGTTAAATGTTGGTTTTATTGTCAGATCCTTACAAAGCTTGGTTATATTTTGTTACTTATATGATTGTGTTTGTGCGCTGAGACCTTTTTTTTAACTGACTTCAATTCCATTCAATGCAATAAACTTTTCAATGCAACTCCAGCAAAGCCCATGGTCAAGTGCGAGGGTTTGGTTCCAGTTCCATCCAGACAACCTGTGGTAGGCCTACCGGTTTTTTTTCCCCTTGATGAGCGCACTGGGCCTTTGCCTATATGAGGTATGAATACCTGATATCCCTAGACCACGATTATGTTGTGGTGTAGACCTCATCTAGTGTTCAGCCTATATTTCATTTTCAACAAAAAATAATTATTCACAATAAAAATGTTTGGAGTCATTCACACTAGGCTAGGCCTACGTTGGCCTATAATTTGGCCTGCTATCTCTTCGCCGCTGGCTGAGGCTGAGGGTAGATGGGATGAAAGTAAAAAAATTACCTAAAGATCTATAGGCATCTAAAAGGCTCTATGTCTGAAAACAAGGTTATTTTTTTTCTTCTGAAATGATCTTCCTCACAGTAATCCGTGTGGTATAGATGATAGATCTAGATCTCGATGTAGCCTATCCTTTATCTCTCTACCGTCTTGAAAATATTATAGCCTAGTGTTTACAGATTGTTCGACACGCAAACATGAAAATTAGAGTGACCTCCCTTCGCTTAATTTTTTTTTTTCTTGCTTGATTTATTTTCGAGAAAGGAGGGTTGCGTAGCGAGCGGGTAGTCAGCACTAGCAGCAATTTTTTGGTATAATAAAGAAGATTGAAAGCAAAAATAATTGCTTAGGAAGTGGTGAATATCGTTATTTTGATATGATAAACATAACAATATACGTATATATTACAAAATACTTTGTGTTTTTTTTTTAAAAGTATTTTCAATGTTTCTCTATATGTGAAATGATTAATTTTTTTTTGTTCAGAGATAATCATAGAAAGCTCTGTTCATATAATATTATGTGTTTCACGCATCTCCCCCCACCTACCCCCACCTTTGATCGAATCTATACCTTCCAGATTTATCTATTACAACTTTAACAGATCATGGAAAATGTGAAGAAAAAAAATCACAATTATTACAACCTATCCATTACCTATTTTTTTAAAAATCTAATCGGACTACCTGTATGTCTGTCTGTCTGTCTATCTATCTATATAAACATCTATCTACTACTACTACTACTACTACTACTACTACTACTACTACTACTACTACTACTACTACTACTACTACTACTACTACTACCACTACCGCTACCACTACCACTACTACTACCTCTACTCCTCCTCCTCCTCCTCCTACTACTACTACTACTACTACTACTACTACTACTACTACTACTACTACTACTACTACTACTACTGCTGCTGCTGCTGCTACTGTTCCTACTACTACTACTACTGCTATTACTACCTTTGTTTTTCTATCATTGTCACTGCTGCATGTTGCTGTTTTCCTTGCTTCACCCGTTATTATTTTAATTTCGGTAAGCATATTAGCTCTGAAGTGTACAAATAAAATACAAAGAAAATTTACCTTTGTCCCTTATACTCTGAAACGTGAGAGAGAGAGAGAGAGAGAGAGAGAGAGAGAGAGAGAGAGAGAGAGAGAGAGAGGGAGAGAGAGAGAGAATATTAAAAAAATTGACAGACAACCTGAAAGATTTGCCTAGATTGAGAAGCGATAAATAATCATCCAAACCAAAGAAGGCCTTCTGTAAGTTTCAGAGTGGCAATCATGCTGATGCTTTTGGAGAGACAAGAAGACGATAAGAAGAAAAATGGGGTAAGAAAATAAGGAAAATAATAACACAGTCGGAGAGAATAATAAGAAAAAATATATATGCATAACAATCTGGCCACATTTTGCACATGTCGAGTATACAAACTTCTGAATCCGTTAGAGACAGAACTAAACCATGAGGATTTATAACTAAAGCACCATAAATGGGCCAGAACAGATGTTTCTCTACTGTCCTGCAGTGATGCATGCTTTCAGACCTTTGTCTCTTATTGTCAGCACTGAGCCACTTGTGTAATTTTTCCTGGTTAAAAATATAAAGCATTAAGCATTCAGATTTATGTTTAGAAAACAAGGTTATGAAATTGGATGGACTAGACTCAATTTTGGGAGTCAATTTTTACAAATATATTTTAACTTTTTAACTTGTATGTTTCTTTTCAAACAAGGCATAGCGCCAAGTTTTACCGTGGGTATATATGTCTCATATCATTTTGTCCTAACTGATAAATATTGAAGCATTTTTTTTAAATTTGCCAGTTCCTTTTGAAATTGACTGTGACACTTGTCCTAACAATTTCACTTGTGGGTGGTATGCTCTATGATAGATAGAGTGCTATAATCATGCTCAATTTCACATTTAAGTCGACTTTTCTCCTGTGTATGACGTTAAACTGCAACCGTCGGACAATAGGCGATTAAACCGGTAATTTTAAATTGATGAGACAGGTAGTGTAACCTGGTAGGACTAAAAATATGACTTGCAAAGGGCGGAAGATCCTAATCAGGACAATGGCCATCCATAGAAACCAATTGCCGTGTGGGTTGATCACAAAACAAAGGCTGGCAGAGAGCCCGTACACAAACCGGCAATGGACATGGGGAAACCACTGCTGTAATTTCCCAAGAAAAAAATCATGAAGCAAAAACCAAACTCAGATCTCAGAAAGGTTAAGGGAGTTCGTGAGTCCGATCCAAATCCCTTATTCGATAGGGATAGCCATGTGCAGCAGGAGGCTCCAAGTCATCATCCAACGTCTGCTCGCAAAATTAATATCAAACACACATAAAACTTAGTGATGGAATGAGCACACATTTCACCATAAAGGGAAGTTAAAAAATGTTGATCAAGAAGTGGACAGAATAACGCTGAATATCCTAGGACTGGCCGAGGAAAGACGGAAGGGGGCAGGTTCCATAATACTAGGTAGGACAACTTTGATTTATTCAGCATGAATTTTACATGAAAGAGGCGTTGGTATCTTATTTGATGAAACAAAAGCAAACAATTTGGGGAGTTAGTGTAAAATTTCAGAACGAGTTATTCTAGCCAAACTGTTAGCCAAAAGTTAAATGTAGTAATTATTCAGGTATATGCACCAACATCTGATAGTGAAGATTTAGAAGTAGAAACGTTACAAATATGAAAACAAATAGGAAAACAAAGCAAAGGGCTATCTTAAATCCCAGAATATCATAATAATGTTACGGAAGATTTCAATATAAAAATAAGGGATGAAAGGGTAGAAAATGTTTTTGGGCCCAGAGTGGCCTAGGGACTGTATATGAACGTGGGAGTAAGCTTATTGAATGGTGCTAAATCAATAATTTCACCATTATGATTCCTTGATATTGAAATCATCCTAAACGACAGTGACTTGGCAGAGCCCCGATGATAGAAGAAATGACAAAATAGATTATTTTCTCATTCAGAAATGATTCCAAAATACCATCGAAACACCAAAATCACTGCCGAGACTGTGATTAAAACCATAGTCCCAGTCATGTGTAAATTCAAAATAAAATTTAAGGAATTAAAAAAGACAAGGCAATTCCAAATGGTGAAATTCCTGATGAAAAGCTAAGAGACGAAATTGCTCTAGCTGTGCATAACAAATATGAGATCTGCACAACATCTCAGAGATAGAAGAGCTATGGTCAGAAATTTAAAAAAAAGTCACAATGAAGTCATAGAGAAAAACGTTCCCAAAAAGGATATAAAAGAGCATAAGAAATGTATCAACAAAGAAACGCTAGATTTGATGGAGGAAATGCGCAAATATTAAAAAAATAAAAATGAAGAGGTCATTTTTTGTTATACAAAGACCTTAACTAAAAAAAAATCAAAGATCAAAATAAAATGCGATAGAGCAAAAGAAGAATGGATTATTAAAAAATAAAAAAAAATCGGAGGAAAAGCTCAAAATAGACAGCATATCCATGCATGCTAAACTTCACTATTAATTTAAAAAATCAAATGCAGTAGCCCTGGCTGCATCAGATCGAAAGACGGAACAATGTGGACAGAAGTAAAAGGAAATGCTAAAATGATGGTCACAATATATTGAAGATGATAGGAGGGAAAAACCTAAAATAAGGAAAAGCCTGCAAGGTCCAACTGACCTCAAAGAAGAGATAAAAGGCAGCAATAAAAGGAAATGAAAAATGGAAAGGCCACAGGACCAGTTAACATACAAATAGAAATAATAAAAGCATTATATAACTTAGGAATATATCTGACAACAAAACTCTTTAATGCAATATATTATGACAATCGTACAATTCCAGAAGATTTGGTAAATACGTTTTTATAGTACCGACAGAAACACCAGGAGCAATAGAAGTAGAACTTCATAGAACAATCAGTTTAACGAGCCATTTTACAAGAAATCCTGTTATGTGATTTGATGCATAGAGAGCGCAAGAGTTTAATTCTAGAAATATCCGCAATGCCTGATAAGGGACTAGGACCGCATTATTCAATTTGACAATGCTTATGGAAAGGTGTTTAAAAATGAAAAAAAAAACCAAACCAAACCAAACCAAACCAAAAAAAAAAAAAAAAAGAAAAAGAAAAGAAAA
>BLXT01006539.1:140522-150554 GCA_019648995.1 Plakobranchus ocellatus | reverse complement strand
CGTGTTGTATTGAAATTTTCATACTGTTATCCCTTCACAAGAACTGATTGTTTGTGCGCGATTAGGTCCCTGTTTGAGCTGGCGTCCAAATGTCGGTCTATGCGTCATGATTAACGCTGCCTTGAATAGATTTGATCAGCTGTTTACACTTGAGCTTTCACGAGTATCCTTTTTCACAAGAGAAAATGGGTCGAGTTCTGATTTGTAAATCGCATTGCCTCGTTGCCGTTCAACGTCACTTCTGGTCATCACCCGCTTCCCGGGCACTGACACCCAGACGTTTCAACATTGTTCTGCCAAATCATTATTGGAGACTGTTGTGATTCACCCTCAGATCATCTAAGATAGATTTAGAAACATGTTTCAGAGCGCAGGGTCTGTATTTATAACTTTATTTGTCGCCATGCAATATTATTACCGAAAAAGGAACTAGTTTGACGACCGAGAAGTGACCTAAAAACTTTAAAATCTGATAACACATCATGGTAAAACTATAGAATGAATAAGCAATAGACATTAATGAATCAACCTACGCAAATAACGGTCTGAATTTGGATCACTTTTAATTTTCCATCTAGTCAGAATTTTTTTTTTTCGTTTAGATCTAAACAATAACACTTCAGTAGCCTTGACGGGCAACGGTTCGAAGTGGCCAGCGTCACTATTCAAGTCGGAAAGAAACTAAAATTAATGTGGTACAACAACGAGTTGATATCTCGTCACAAGCTAGCGAAATCAATCCACGACAAAAAAGGTGGGGGGCTTATCAGTACCCGCAAAACGCACTGCTGTTACGCTACCCATTGCATTATCATCCCTTTCAAAAGAGTAGAGTAGCTTTATATTGTGTTTGTTTCATTCAGAGCGCGCAAAATTAATGACTTCTTTTTGCATAGGGCAAAATTATACGTGCCCTGGTAATTAGTGTCAAATAAGTGTACGTTTTGCTTACCGACAGTGCTGTGTTCTGTCGATGTATGTGGCTTTAGACATTTTTGAGTAGGCTAAGAACTACTTTTTTTGCAAACAGTTACATATCAAGCTTGATGGTTTTAAAGCAGTTGCGCAGACAAAAATATTCATATATGCAGGATTTTAGCGTCAGTAAGCTGCAAAGAGCCATCAAATTTTTATGCCTCTCTTCAACATAATTCGGCATTTAAAAATGGCATAGCACATTAACATTTAGTAAAGTGGTGAACTAGAAAATAACAATAAAAAATGAATGTCTGTAAAATTAATATTTTTTAAAAAATATATCAACTGTAGCCAGGAGGCATATTAAAAAAAACAAAAACAAAAAAAAACAAAAAAAAAACAATAAAAAACAGGACATTAAAATAAACATGGAACTAGTCAACTTCACCCCACCCTCTCTCCATTTTTGATCCCCTTTCCAAAAATCCATTTCCTTGCCTTTCCATTCGAACGCCTCTCTCTCTCTCTCTCTCTCTCTCTAACACAGGGGTTGCATTCACCCGTTTGATTATTCAGCAACAAGTACACTTAATTATGATGGAACAGTATCAACTATGTAGATCTGTGCAATATTTAGACCTTTGCCAATACTAGCCAAACCCATTGCTATTTTTGATCATATGCATTTAAAGATATTCTCAAGAAAACGAAAGAGGTGCACCAAACATTTAAACATTTAATGTTGTTTTCTTTCCCTTTAGCTTTGACTTGCGGCGAACAAAGTTCCGGAACATTATTGTCATTAAAATGTCTACCTCTTCTATTTTGTTTCGCCAGCTTAGTAAGGTTTAAATAGGGTTATAAAATGTCGGTTGGGAAATCCGTAAAACAACTTAGGGATTTCAAAATGTGCCGACATAAAATGGCATGATCTAGAGTAACATAACTATATTTTTGTGGATTTTACTGACTTCCACAAAAATGTGTATAGATCTGGGCATTAACACGTTTAAACTTAGCTCCATTCTAATAAAATTCTCAAGAAAACACAAGTTGCATACCAAACATTTAATGCTGTTTTTCTCCTTTCAGCTTTGACTTGCGACGAACTAAGTTCCTGAGCATATAATGGAGGAGCTAGGCCAACAAATAAACGAATAGGGTAGTGTCAAAAAGTACGCAAAACCAGGTACATGAAAATTGGCAGGTAGGTGTATAAAATTATGAAGTTTGGAACGGCGGGGGACATTGATTTTTTTTTTTTAATTTAAAAAGTATTTTGTTAAAAAAGAGGGGAAAAGGAAATTTTAACAACCATCAGCGGTTGAAACCGGAACAACTTTCATGTTCTTGAGTTATGTTTGTGTGTGTGTGTGTGTGTGTGTATTGGTGGGTTTTATTTATTTATTTATTTTTTTTTTCTTTTTACCCCGTTAGTCTACTTTTTAGCCTGGTGCAAATATTAATAGATATTACTTAGATCTACATATTTAAAGCGGCATTTAATATCAACATTTGGATTATTTGTACTTCACTTACTCTCTCTCTCTCTCTCTCTCTCTCTCTCTCTCTCTCTCTCTTCTTTCCTCTGAATCAAGGTGTTGGGGTTCGACTCAACCGTTCGTAGACCGGGTTATTCAGCAACAAATTAACTTGATTACGATGGAACAGTCTCAAATATGTAGACCTGTGCAAATATTTAGACTGTTGCCAATATTAGCATTTTATATAACAGAAAAGCTCTTAAGCTTTCTTAAATATGAGAACAAGATGATTATTTGGTATGACGAACTTTTATGTGATTTGATTGAAGTCGCGGAGCTCAAGTTTGGAAAACGATCATAATACGTTATCCACCACGAATGTTTTCTTTTATGATACATTCAAAGAATAGGAGAAATGTTTGACATATCATCTTTTATTTTTCTGCATGGCATCAAAGCATGTAAATGTGTCAGTAAGAATCAGTCGGACCTCTGATTCATAGCCGAATGAAATTGGACTGCACGTGAAACAAATCTCAGGTTGCCCAAACTTAAGTCCACGAGAAGTCCTTTTTTTTAGCATCTTTACAAAGTAAAAAAAAAAAAACTGACCAGAACTGAGATGGTGAAAATAATATATTGTAATATCGGAATCTGTTTTTACATTTCCTAGCACTGTGAAAATTTAAAAAAAAAAATTTTTTTTTTAGTCCCTGTTCAAATGAAAAAAAAAATGTTTCTGAGGTGCAACATGTTAACACTGGACTCGGCACAAATGATTTTCCAGTCGCCTAAATATAAGAAAGAAAGTATACTACAATTTGGCTCCATGGACTGGTAAATAAACATAAACTATAATATATTTGTTACACTTGCTGAAGATGTCAAATAATATCTGCAGACAAACAACTCCAAACAATCACAGTGAAACTGTCTAAACTTGGGTCATTTACGCCAGACAGCTGAAAAACAACCAGCATGACCCACAATTTTTTTTTTTTTTAAATTTTTGTTTAAAATATAATTATGTTTCATGGTAGATACAGACGAATATTAAATCAGATCAACTCGATGGTGTGTAAAGGCGCTATTGTTATGATATCAAAGGGATTTGGCGTCGCAGTTGACGAAGATGAATCATTCGCGAAATGCTAGAAAGTCACCTATTACAAAGATAAAGCAACGTGTAGCAAGAACGTGTGACGCCGACCCGCTTCACATGCGGTGGTTAACTACTCAACATATGACAACACACACACACATACACAATACACTTACACAAGAAAAAGAAAAGAACGGTTGCAATGTGGTAGGATGAAGCATAGTTTAACAGCGAAACAACAGAACGATTTATGGCAGCTCGGTTTAGATAAGACTTTTAAGACAATCTTCGTTCTGATTTTGGGAGATCTCAAACAAAAACAAAGAGAAAAAAAAAGAGATAGTGAAAAAAATAAAAAAACAATAACAACAACAACAACAACAAAAACCCCACCAGAGTAGATAATTTCCATCGAGCAAAAAATTATCTCGATCAGGATGATCATAAATATCATTGATGATGACATTAAAAACCGGAATAGTAGGATATAGACACAGAAAGAAGAAGAAAAAAAAACAACAATATTATAACACAATACAACAGTAATAAGATTTAAAATGATGACAATGGTGATGATAATAATGATATAATAATGACAAAATAAATAAGCAATGAAATAAAAAGGCAACGAAATCATCCGGTTATAGTTATTAATTCTTGATTATGACAGTAATAGTCACACCATAAACTCTTTCTTTAATTAAAGAGATATATGAAATGTACAATCACGCAAGGTGCACAGATAAGTTTCATTTTTTACAATTTGTTCTATTCTTGATTTTTGTCTTTACTAATTACGAAATGGCCGTGGAAAAATAAAGATTATTTGCTTCGTTAAACATAACGTCAATAAACTATTGACAATTTAATTATTTGATTGATAATCAAAACTTAGCAGAGTTTGTAAAAAGAGATAGCGGTCTGTGAAAACCATTTGAATGAAATAAATAAGATGGTTGCCTTGGCTTTTTTCCAACTGCTCTTAATCAATACAGATTCAGTTCAGTGATTTCATTGCAAACTGATGAATCGTATTGTTCATGATCATAATATTATTGACAATGATCCGAATTGGAGAAAGAGCAACAGCTAAGACGCATTAATAAACATTGCTTTTTCCCACGTGCAAATTAAAAAATACTTCAACATTAAAGACACTTTTACACATCCTAAACCTGTTGCCGCTTTAGGAATGTGAAGTAAAAGGCGAAATCAGGTTTAATGTAATAAGATACTTATGTGATGATGCGATGGTATACAAAATTAATTGAATTTCCTGAATATGAATAATGCATTGCAAAACATCATGGAAACATCTAAAGAAAAAGCATAAAATGCTTATAAGTTATAGTCAATGTGTATTTGAAAAACACATGTACCTTGCGAATGGCGCACAGGAGTGAAATGCAACAATGCTTCAATGAAAGAAAAGGAAAGAAAATCAGAGAGCAAACCAAGATCGGTTAATGCATGTATCTAAACATTAAATAGACTTAAATATGTTTAACACACTGGGCCTAATACAGCCACCGCAGGCATGCTAAAAATAAAAAAAAAATTACAGCAGTTTAGATACATTTTTTTAACGATAAGATCTACATTTCTGCGAGATCTTATGACATTAATTTTTTAAAATTATATTTACCAACAATACTAACACATTACGACCGTATATTGCAAACATTTTCTTGAGCGACTAGTTTGGGCAAACTGAAAATTATTCTTCACAACACAAGCCAATTTCGTAGAGAATATTGTATTCTTTTATGTACCTGCATTAATTAAAAAGTGCTAAAATTATTATGACCCGAGCCTACAGATTTGAGGAAGAGATAAACGCATTTTAGTTCCACAACATTTGAGGTTTTTCACATGAATGAATATTCGTTGTGAACAAATGAGGCTTCACTGTTATTGGTTTATAATTGTTTAGATCTGTTCCACGTTACTAAACCCCGGTTGGTTAAACAATTTCCAAGTGGTTTATTAGCTTTATGTCTAATTTGTAATTTATGAGTTAAATTATAAAGTAAAACTATTATAAAATGACAAGCCTGAATGAACAATCGATATAGATCACTACTAGCATTATATATTTTTATCTCGTATTTTTTTAAAAATATACGATTCATGTAATTAAGCACGGTTTACAATAAGCTGTACTTATTTGATACCTCCTAGACTTAATAATGCAATTGCGTTAAAAATATTTGAAAAGTTAAATGACCAGAATTGTGCACTTGATTGATATCACAATGATACCAGTATGATCAATATTGTAATCAAACAGAAAAACTAGCTTTTAAAAAAAATGAAAACAAACCTTAACAGCACAAATACAAAGCACTGGCTGCAATAAATTTAAAAAAAAAAAAAATGCTAAAACAAATTCCGATTTGCATGTTGTATCTCGTATTTTATATCAGCGTCTGAGACGCAAAGGTGACAACTCTCTAAGTTTGGTCGATTTTTAGTATTAGATCTACCTTTCAGGAAACTTTCCTTCTCGACGCATGCCTCAAGTCAGCCGCACACAGGGGTCGCACCAAAACCTGGAACCCTTTGCTCTCGCGTGAGCTCCGGCGCGGTTTTGCTCTCGCTTAAAGCGCACAAGACGCTGGAGTCGACAGTGCTAGAATCTAAGCTAGTCTGGGCGACTCACCATTGTGTGGGATAGTATATTGTTCACGCTCGCTTCATGAAATGTATGATTGATGAACATCGCTTTTTAATGAGTAAAGATAATGATGCAGATTCGGACTCCCCCTCCCCCTCTCCAACGAAAACCAAACTAATATTGACAAGATAAAGAGGCTGGAAGAAAAATAGAAAAAAGTGATAAAAGTGAAAGAGAGAGAGAGGGAGAAAGAGAGAGAGAGAGAGAGAGAGAGAGAGAGAGAGAGAGAGAGAGAGAGAGGGAGATTCAGCTATATTGTTAAGCCTAAATATACACCTAGAACCTAAAACTGGTGGAATGGCGACGAACTGACGCAAGGCAGTGTAATGATAGGAACTGAAGTACAGGAGACGAAAGAAACTAACATACGCCTTTTTCTCCAAGAATGTTGGGCCGGGGACCAAATGGCGCTATGCAAGGACTCTCAATACTGAACTGAACAAGCCATTAGGTCCATAATTATCACATCCAGAGATCTCAACGAGGCAGGAAGAACAGTAGACAAGTTTGGTTACTTTGCTAATGACGGCTGTAAAAAAGACTCCGGTTGGCAATGGTGACGATGAAGATGCTGGTGATGCTAGTGAGAATGGTTATTATGGTGAGGATGATCATAATGACGAGAGAAGAAAAAGAATCTTGGTTGTGCGGTGGGTATACATCTTTCTCTAATGAGTTCAACCGCCGATCTAGAAGTGGGAAACCTTTACAATAAACAAAAAACAACGACCAAACAACACCTACAACAACAAAAACAACAACAACAACAACGGCAAAACCACCACCATCAACAACAACAACAACAACAACAANTACTACTACTACTACTACTACTACTACTACTACTACTACTACTACTACTACTACTACTACTACTACTACTACTACTATCACTTAAATCTGTATGTAGATAATATGTATCCTCATATTCCCTGGTGCTTCAAAATGTTTTTGTGTTCATTATTCTTTCTACTTGTGATACAAAAATTTCGTGTGTTCGTTCCTCTTTCTGCTTGTGATACAATATGTTTGTGTGTTCATTCCTCTGTCTACTTGTGATGCACAATATTTTCTTTTATTAGTAAAGCCAGTTAAAACGTATGAAATGAACGCAATGTACATATTTTTGTTCTTATATCCGCACAATTTCCATGTCTTTTTTTGAAAGTGAAATCTGCTGGTAGGGCCCAAGTCTCGCGTTATTATTTATACCGTATATGATCACTCACTGAGCGTCCCTCCCCCGAAAAAAAAAAAGACTATGCCACCGTGAAAAATACGAAACGGTGGAGTGGCTTCAGTTGAGATCTGGATCTATTTAGCTGACATATCCAATAATTGTCAGATGTATTCAGATTCCGGTATGAATCTGCGCATGCCTGCTCCAGAAACAGATCCTGTCTTGTCCATATCCAATACTATTTGTAAAGACACAAATCCTGTTATGATGGTTCATCAAGTGAATAAGGATCTTCCATCGCGAGTTTGTAAACAGCCATCTGCACTTGGTAAGACCAATGCAAAAATTCTTAGACACCTAGAAAGAAATAGGTTCAAGACATTATACTAAAACTATGAAGTCGCTTCAACTAATGAATAAAAGGCAGTCATAGTTCAGCATCGTCGCCTTCTCGACGAGACTGAAATTTAAGCCAATAACATTAACTTGTGTAGTGAAGATAAAAGCATCCAAAGGAAACCTTAAACAAATGTTGCAGGTTATTGTCTCACATTTTGCTTAAAATACATATGAACAATTCTTAAACTTTTTCCAAACACAGACACTATTTGAATCAAGGAAACATGATAAGCAGCTGCTGTTTCACTTTTTTCTTTTTTAGAAACGATCTTCTTTCTTATTATTTTCCTCATCTCCCAAAAGGCTAATGCTATCTGAGGAATTTTATAAACTGTGTATCAAAAACTGAAATATGAAGTTTCAAAACAAAACAAAAAAGTTTTAGTAGAAGCAACAGTAATTACCACCACAATAGCACACAAATTTAACAGTACACTTCAACACTACAACAACCACCCCAACAGCAACTCGATCTGTTTTTGCTTTTTTTTTCTTTTTCACAAAAGCCATTTTAAAGGCTTATAAAGGCAGACAGAAACTAAACCTCAGTATTTTGCGTTCCCAGTTATTGATAATTATGGAAGACTTTTCCAAAGACTCGAAGCAACTCTGACTCGTCATTACTTTAATCCACCCCTAATAACAAGATCAATCTTACCAACAGACATTTACGCCATCATTGTTGTCTGTTGCAGCAGTTTTTAAGAAGAAAATGACAAGCTAAACAAGTCAGAACATGAGCCTTCAAGAGTTGGTCTCAAATTCACAGAAAAAATATCGACATACACGATTAATTTAATTTGTGCTATAGAAAGAGACATTGTCCAATAATCATTCTTTTCAACTTTAGTCCTTTTCATTTTCAGATTTTTGCTTCTATTCATTTGGAGAAAGGAGTCTTTATAATAAATGAAAAAAAATCCGTTTCCACAACATAAAAAGCAACATAATTATTAATATATTCACATTAAAATTTCTTTTGTATAAATATCTGTCTGATTTGCAAACAGGCTGAATTTTCCTCTGTCTATCTAATTATCTATCGTAAGATATATTTTACCTACAGTTCAATCTATATTTTTATCCAACGCCCTTCTAAGCAAAGGTCACCTAATTTTTATCTCTCTGCCTACATTAATAGTAATGCTATCAAACCATCCATTTTTACATTTTACAGCATCTATCCATTTATATTTTTATTCTGATATAGCTCAAAAGAATCTATTAGTTATATTTTCTTCAATTGAGGATGCTGTAGTTGTACTGAAACATTCAGTTCGATAATTGGGTTAAGAAGAAGAATGATATGAAAATACCCAGATGATAAATGTGAGACGGTATTTATTAGAGGCCTTCTCATTCAAAATCGAAGCGTGCCATCATTGCAAGTCAGGGTGCGGCAATAGATATTAGTGAACTGTTTAGAATCAATTTGTTAAATTTTAGTCTTTATTGTCAGTACCCATTAAGCCTTTTCCGTATTATGCTGAGATAATGTTGCTAACTTTGTCTTTTAGTTTTACGTAATGTTTGTATGACTCTTAGGACTGGGAAGTATATTGCACATAAATATGACTAAGAATGAAATGAACCGAATGTGTATATTAGGACAAGGATGTTTGTTGTACATAAATATGATTAAGACTATAAACGAAAAGAAAAAAAAAAAAAAGAAAGATGCTTTCTTCCATTCGGAAAGACAACAGGCACTCTTGATCCTGGTTAGAGTTCTGCCATTAACCCCATGTATCGGCTAACACCATCTGCATATTCACCTAGGATTGCATGGAATTCACCAGTCAAAAAAATAACCTAAAAAATATGGGGTTGGCGGACATAACACCTACTGTAACTGTGGCGATCATAAGGGGAGAACTTGGGGAAAGGCCCCGAGGAGAAAATCTCTAGTTTTTGAGCAAACTACCATTCCTTGGTGAAAGATTCAACGGATTCGACTTCGCATTTTTACTCATCTCAGTAGTTTGCCGGCACCTAATCTTAAGATCAGTCTGACTAGTGCATGGCGCCTTTTAGACTTGTGCGTGTGCGGTATACCATTGCGAGTTTTGGTTATTGTATAGAAAGGCCAGTCCACAAGGTGACCTCAGACTTTCGGACTTTCCACCAGGCCAAGCCAGATTTTTAGATATACATAAAAAAAAAAACAAAACATATTTAGAGAGAGTGATAAAAGGAAAGATACAGCTAGAGAGATAGAAAGAAAAGAGGAGAGAGAGAAAGAGAGGAAAGAGGGGGGGGGGGGGGGGGGGGG
>BLXT01006539.1:107918-122703 GCA_019648995.1 Plakobranchus ocellatus | reverse complement strand
GTTGTTGTTGTTGTTGTTGTTGTTGTTGTTGTTGTTGTTGTTGTTGTTGTTGTTGTTATTATTATTATTATTATTATTATTAATCTTTTTTATGATATGATTTCATTTTCTTAGGGCGAGGAAGAGAAGAAGGAGAAAGAGAGGAAGAGCAGCAAGAATGTAAGGAACAACGGGAGGGGAATAGATAGACAGGCAGAGAAATAAAGAAAGAATAAAGAAGAGGTAAAGAGAGAAAGAATGAGTTGTGAAAGGAAGAAGAAGAGAAAAAAGAAGAAGAGGAGGAGGAGGAAGAAGAAGAAGAAGAAGAAGAAGAAGAAGAAGAAGAAGAAGAAGAAGAAGAAGAAGAAGAACAAGAACAAGAACAAGAACAAGAACAAGAACAAGAAGAAGAAGAGGGGAAGGAGGAGGATGAGCAGGAGAAGAGGGAGGGGTAGGACAAGAAGAAAGAGAAGAGAAACAATAACACAATAACAACAATAACAGCTACAATAATATCATTAAGACCAACTCCATAATTATTAAACAACAATAAAACGAAAAAAAAAAGCAACAAACAAACCAAGAACACGCAA
Organism: Plakobranchus ocellatus; assembly: GCA_019648995.1. NCBI lineage: Eukaryota > Metazoa > Mollusca > Gastropoda > Plakobranchidae > Plakobranchus > Plakobranchus ocellatus. Next base: position 122,131 of record BLXT01006539.1, on the reverse strand, counting down.
ATCGGTATCAATAAAAAAAAAAAAAAAATGAGGAAACGCTTTTAAAACTGAGAGAACAATAAGTGCCCTTGGTCTCCAACTCTCAGCATGAAAGCAACTCGTAACAAAATTTGCTTATCTACGAAACAATTAAAAAGAAAGAAGAAAGAAGTAGACCTATAACAAACAATGAAACAAACAGAAAAAGGGGGAAATCAAGAAAAGATAGAAGACATCGTTTAGATCAATGAGTCTGGCAGAGGCGTGACAGCAAAAAGACGTCGAGATAATCACATACCTCAATGCCAAGTAATGTTCTTGAAGATGACTATCCTTGATTAAAATAAAAATGCCATATTAAGACGGCCTCGAAAGAACTTATTTTTATTTTATTAAATTTAATCCTTTTTTTATTTTCGCTCTCAGTTAACAGAAACAATAATTATTCTCACCTCTTCGAAGTCCCACATACTTTCTGACAATCAAAATTGTAAGCACTGACATATCCATTGGTTTTGAATTTCCTTCATTTAAGCCTTCTGTGTTTAAGCAGTAAGAATCTTTGGATAAGAACATAAAAACAAGCACAAATTTGGAGACCACGAATAAAGAAAAAAAAATTATGTCTGTGAAAAAACTAAATGGCGGCTGAAAGCACACGGCTAATGTGCAGAGAAAAGATTGAAGAACAAGAAATATCAGATGAAGGAAATTGAAATGAAAGTGTTAATACGATGTGACATACGTCAGGCAAAGTTAAACAGAAGAAAGGACCCATTAGCTAGCGAAGCGAACCGCTGTTTTCTTTCCTGCCGGTAAGAGATCTTTTTTAAGACCAGGCGAAATGACGATCTGCCGCTATATTGCTACTACGCATAAGTATCGTGTGAATATTTGGAGACATAAAACATATTTTAAATAGAGCCATTTATCATAAAAGTATTTAAAATTGTTTTTTTAGCTTCAACTGAGCGTTTCATAATTATGTCAATTGATGGAGCTAGAAACTAAAAGTCTGCACTTTTTTTTTTTTTTTAAATAGGACGGATCGGTAAATCAGCTGTTTTTGTTTTAAAGTGAAAATCATTTTCCACCTCTTGTCCATCGTTGAAATTATTTACGGGATAGGTTTTGCTTGACTTAGTGAATTAAAGCTACAAGCAGTTGAAATGGAGTTTTAAAGACCCATCTAGATCTGCGATTCAAATAACCAGTTTTTGTGAACTCACCATACTGTGCGATCGTTTATGCTATAGTTCTAAGATCTAGATCTAGAACTTTGATTTTCATCATGCCCTATGATTGATACCCAATTGAAAATTTGCTGGCTTCAAACGCCACACTCACCCCTGGTACCTGAGTAGTATGTGTGGCTGAATCTTTCTGGTTGTTGTTGCTGCCCTTTCGTTTCATCCGGAAGTCCAGGTCACTCCTGGCAGCACCACTCTTTTCCGATTAGCCTACTTGCATTCTACACGACCCATCTTTGAGGGAGTAACCTCATTTCTCCTCGACAACGAAAATGTCTATTTTAGTCCCCACAGACGCTTTGATGGCAGCGTTTGATTTATAAATTACCCCTTGGAACATCACCGTAATTTATGAGTTTAGCTGATGAGTTCAGAATTATAATTTGTTGACCTCTTGACATGCGGACAAATTATTCTATCGAGAGAATTAATTTATATTAAGATCCTGAAATATTGGTATTGCTTTATTATACTATTAATATATTGATTTGATATTGAAATTCGTATAACAGAATTTGTGGTGCTACACCCTGCCTTGAGTTCTTAAAACCTCACCGTTTGTTCTCACATGTGTGTCATTTAAGGCAAGGCTAAACTGGCAAATAAAATATACTATGAGAGAACAGTTTGGCACGGTCCAACTGAAGTGTAAAGGTTGAAAAAAGCAAGACATGTTGTTTTAAAGGAGGGAAAGGGATTTACCCAAAACTTTCTTTACAAATAACAATTGTGTAGGTATCTTTGCAAGTTTTACTTTAATCTTCTTGAAAATTTTCCAAACTACTGCCTAGAACTTTATGCAGAACTCTAACATTAAAGGCTGAAAAGGTTGCCGATAGAAACATTTCCGCAATTTAATAGTAACAGGATAGGATTGAAAATCAATTCTTAAAATATGTATTAGCTAGATCTTTGTTTTTCACCTCCTTTGACTATAATGATGTACTTTAGCAATACAGACAATTTTACGACAATCCATGTGTAAGTTTTTGAGATATACTGATATAATTGCACCAAAATTGTATAAAATGCGAAAATGAGAAAATCAAGAATAAAGAAAAAACATTATTTAAAAACCTATTGTATTAAAAAAAACGAAAAACAATAACAACAAAAAACAACTAGTAACTTAGAAGCCTCCAGCTTGGTAACAAACTTCCCCATCCTCATTTTCAACAGATTTAATGTTTTTTACTACTCTTCTCTGTTTTTCCTTGTATGCTCCTCTACCGCCTTCACGAGGGCGTCGGTAGCACAGTGGCTTGCGAGTCCGCCCTGAGATCTGCAGGGACCCTTCTGTCGCATGTTCGAGCCCCGCTACCGGCACCCTGGCCTGACGGAGGGCCTGAAAGCCTGAGATCACCTTGTTGTGGACTGGCTATATACAAAAAACTCAAAACTCAAACCGCTTCACTCGCATTTGATCCACCCTTTGGAATCTAAATTTCTGATGATGTTCAAAATGCAGTTCCAATTCTTTGAAGGCACCAAAGTTCACCATCAGTAAAGACAATGGTTCCATCGTACACAGCTATCTGTAGTCTGCCTTTTCCAACAAAAGTAGTTTTGGTGCGCCTGTCCCATGTCAAATCATGGAAGGCCTTATTAGCTTTCTGCAACTGGCCATGTTGGCATTTTTTAAATAGTTTTTCATTCGAAAGATTTTCAAACACTCTCTTTATTTCCTCCATAACGAAACTTATAACGGATAATTTGTTTTTGTTTGATCCATCACACCATTCCAAACATGGTCTCCTCTCCTGTGAAACCACGTGGCTTAAATAGCTTTCTTCATTTTTTTTAAGGTCATTCACATCTAATTGCACCTCCGTAATGACCCTGTATTCTCTTAACTGGAGTATCTGTCAGTCTACCCGCACCCCCAATTCCTTTCATTTTCTTGTTTCCAACAGTATAAACTTGTCCTTTACATTTCTAAACTTTATGAGTCAATCGTTTGCCCATTCTCCTCTGCACATATCCACAGCATCCAAGCTTTTCTATCTTATGATAATACATTGGTGGTTCTGCCTCTGGTGCAATATTGTATCTTTTTGAATCCTCATTTCCTAAGTATTCTGCTGTTCATATGACTCAATCAATAAATTTAGGATAAAGTAAAGTAAAGTGGATCCCACACTTAGTCCAAGCATCGGGGAACAAGGACTAGGGCCATACCTTGCCGCCTTTACTTTCGCCGGGTCTAAAGAGACCTAGATACCCATTTAGTGCTGGCTGGACACAGGGGAGCAAAGAAAATCTCACTTGGCCCGGACTAAATTTAGAATAGAAGCAGGAATTTATCCTGTTAAATTGTACAACTTCACAAAGATCCACCTCTATCCCAGTGCTTTCGCAACGAAACACTCAAGTACAACGACTCGCCAGTGCTAACTGCCAAGTCGCAACAGCAAATTCATTAGTCAAGGTGGAGCGAGACGAAGGATATCAAACCGCACCTGCTTGTAACTATATAGCAAGCGCGATCAATACTCACCGACCAGGTACAGATCTTATGCCCACTCTCAAACTGTCCTCACAAACTCCACGCTCAGCATACATTGCAACTTAAACAAAGAAAACAAAGCAGAAAACAAGCAAACACAAAAACCATAAAAGCTCTTGACCACACACACACACGCATACACACACGCACGCACGATAGCAACAAATTACACGCTACATAACACAGTGGCTGCGTAAAAGTGCGCAAAAAGGTTGTGAAGCTGGAATCTCCGATGTGCATCGTCAGGGAAGTGATTTTCCTTCTTCCTTAATCATGGCTATTTTAATGCAACAACACGTACGCAATAATATATATATATATATATATATATATATATATATATATATATATATATATATATATATATATATGCTAAAGAATAAGACATTCCTTTTTCTTTTTTTTTGAGTGAATTAGGTGTTTGGATCTTTTTTGATTTATTCTTTTAAAGCCGACTTGTACATGGGTATTTCGCCTTTCTAGAGGATGTGTGTTCTGAAAACATTATATTATATAAAGGGTTTCCTAAATTAAATGGCTTGATTGACACGAAGCAATGGAAAACAGGGAATGTGAACCTCCTCTTTTTTCTTAAGGCAATTGAACAGTCATCTTTGAAATTTAGAGATGCTTTCAATAATTGTTTTATGCTGATTTAAACCTGTGGATTATTTGATTTTCATCAAGAAAATTCATACATATGGGGATTAGTTTGAACAATCTAGAAAAGATGTATCGGTTCCACATGTTTTTATTGCGTGCTTGTGCTAATGAAAAATGCACTGACATATGGTTTTGTCAGAAATTCTCCACTAAGAATCTTTTTTTTTCCTTGCATGTTGGTGTAACTTTTTGAAAATTTTAGGATAATAGCCGTTGCAGAAACCATATCATCAGATTAGGCCAATATGATTTGCGCTGGCCAAATTGGAATCTAGTTTTCTTTTCAAAAACGTTACCTAGAACATCTAAACTATGGCCGCGCAGAGTTTACATTGTATATGATATAATATATTAAATTTAAAGGCAGAACAATCATTTGCAGTGTCTGTTAAATTTTAAAATGCATCAAATTAACCGCTTCGCATCTCAGCAAATCTTTTGGCTCACGGAGCATGATGTTCATAATCTGCACAAGAAAGTTCCTAGATATAAATCTGAGGCAAAAAGTCTTGGTACGTTTTTTTTTTAAACGAGTTCCTTACCTCCATAATCATCTGCTTATTTGAGCGTGAGCACTGTTCACTTTAGTGATAGGAAGAAGATAGGTTTGTTTCCTAGTAAATCAGGCGAAAAATAATCTAGATTAGTATTAAAAAGAAGAAAAAAAAACTTGTATAGGTGTTTGAAAGAGGAATCCTACCCGGGTATTAAACTACACGGAGATAACTAGGAGAGCTCTTGGTTTCTTTTTTTTGTGAACGCCATCCATATACTACAATATTATAATGAAATGTAGATGTAAATCCGATCCAATACAGGCATAATAATCATTATGTGAATTTATAAAGATCGCATCAATTACAAATACACTAAAACAAGCTCCAAACTAAAGTTTCAAAGCCATATTTTTAGCACAAAGTATGCATACAGGTAAGGTTACATGCAATATAATAGACATAATCATTCCTTTAAAAGCTATACCAAATATATAACTTAAGATCAAAGGCTTCTCGAAACAAGGGCTGACACAAGGCACGCGTTCTTGTTTGTGACGTCCTCGGGTAAGTCCTACCAGCTCAGCTACGTAGTGTGTAGCCTTGCCTTGCCTAAATCTGACCACTATATTCAACGCAGATAGTTTGAATCGTGTTTTCACTTGTGTGCTTCAATTCGACTGTTGTCAATTCAACATAGTATAACAAAATGACATTTTTGTTCTCTATAATCCATAGTAGACTTATCTTTGTGTAAAGCAATCACTTAAAATGAGATTTTCATCTAAATTTTGAAATCTAGATTCCAATACGTGGCGGTAAAATTAATGGTTTAACATTTAAAATTCTGATTCTTGTCACAGGTTTAGTCAATCTGTGCCAGATCTAGACTAGATAAAATCTATGTGCTGACTATATCACCTTTACAAATGTAGATCTATATGATCAATGTCATGCATTGTTCATAATTTGAATTCAACCGTTATTCACAATTCCAAGGAGGTGTCATCTGCAAAAGCAATTAAATGAAATCCAAGGGAAAGTGTGTAGAATTTTTGTTTTCCAAATGCATATGAGAAGAGAAAATTATGGATCTATTTAACGACAAGGTGTAGTCATGAATTCTAAACCGTTCAACATTACATAGTACCTGTTTCTAATCTATCGCTTTATCTTCTTCTGATTGATTCATTTATTATTCGTGCGACTTTAAAGGGTTTCTGATATATTTGTTTTTCATATTAGAAATTCAATTTCATTAGGCTGGTGGGGTTTTTATTAGTTTTTTTTTTTTTGGACATCTTAACGATACTTTTCTTTGCCTATTAGAAGTATAGGCCTACCATCTTTTGTGTTTAGCCTAGCATAAGTGCGCCAAACCGAGTCAAGACTGCTCATCGCGCCGCAAGCAACGGTATAAGCATATGACATCACAATTCCCAGGATCAGGCCATGTATCGAGAATCTTATTTTAGACGCGGTAAGGCATATAAATGGCTTTGGTTTCCTCTAGGTCACTGGCAAGTAAAGATTGACAAAAAAAATTCGTCGAAATAGCTTTAGCTAGGAAAGCAATACTTATTTCGCGACATTAAAATTTACTGTGTTATTCAGGAAGTAAATTTTGTGGCCTTCGATCTAAAGTAAATATATTTCAATTAATCACACCAGAGAGAGAGAAATTCAAAGTTTTCAATGGAAAAGATAAACATATTTTGTGATATTATTGCTCAAGATTAATAATTTTAAAAAAGGGAAAAAATTGAAATTATAAAGAATCATTATTGTTAAATAATATAGATAGATAAATATAATAAATATGTATACATACATACTGAGAGAGAGAGAGAGAGAGAGAGAGAGAGAGAAAGAGAGAGAGAGAGAGAGAGAGAGAGAGAGAGAGAGAGAGATGGAGATAGATCAGGGAAGATTTTGAAAAGGAAATGTCCTATGTACACCAGAATCTGTTCATTAATGGCTCAGTCAGGATTTTGCTTCGTTTCCTCATACTTAAATTGTACACTGTATGTTGCGGGATCACCTAATATCTTGTGGTTTTTTTTATTTGAACATTCCAAAAAAAAAAAAAACAAAAAAAAAAACATACTATCTAAAAGCTTCGCCCTAATACACCATAATAATGAACTATTTATTTCTCGCAAATGGTGATGGCCGCTCAACTCTAGGATAAGTCTCTCACGCTTACCATTAGTTTCACCTGATAATAATAATGCTCTTTGAGATTCAATTACCTCCATCGAAAATCCTGTGAAGACTAATTCTCTTGCCGGGAAAGTTTTTTCATTACATAATAATCAAGTCGCTGGACGTTATACACAAATGTACGGGACGAAAAAGAAAACCCTTCTTTCAAAGACACGCGTTTAAAATCCTCTTTCGAGATTTCAATTTCAACAGCTCTTATTTCGGGCTTCTTAGTTCTTTGTACTCACGAAATTTCGAGCTTGCTAAACACTCCTGTCAACCTGTGGTGAATTTGGGATCCTAGCCTTTATATTTCGTCGGAGGAGGAATTGAAGCCCTGGCGAAGGTCACATTGCATCTTATTGATTGTTATTTCCCCACTACTTTGCGGAAACTAAATAATAATTATGCAAAGAAGTAGCTTAACTAAACAAATAAACAAGAATATAGACCAATATACAGATAGATTGATTAAATCAAAAGGCACACAGACGAAAAAAGAAGGAGAGACAGTTAATCAAACTAGAACAAGTGATATTATTATGAAGAACTTAAGGATATTGGCTCATAAATGTTTTTTTACTAAGATTTATATAAATTCACATAAGTTGCATACATAATTAACTAAATAAAGTTTGTGTTTAGATGTGAGAGGTGGGGTTGAGTGGGGTGGGGGAAGGCGAGGATGTTTTTTTTTTCTTTTTTTTTGAGGGGGGTGTACCATCTAGTGCGGACGAAAAGGGGGAAAACTGAAAAAAGGGGAAAAAAGACAAGAAATTCTGCCCTTCATATAGCCACAAATTTTTCGTACTTGTATTGGTGTATTATGAAAAACATTTCATTTTGCAAAATCAAAGAAAAATGTGGCAAGAATTAGCGCGAATAATAAGAGGCCTGGTTCATAATGTGACTTGACGACTAAACTTTAATGTAGGCCCATTTATAAGCTATAATCGTTTTCAGAATGACAAAATAACAACATTCTGCAGTCGCTCCTGTAGTAATTTTGTTCCTTACACAGATGACATTTTTCCTTGAAGGTTCTTTAATGTGACCATCTTGAGCATCCTTTAATGTAAATCTTGTTGGAAATACACTTTCAAAATTAATACACTTTCAAAATTAAATTATCCATTAATCGATGCTTGTAAATTACATATTCCTTTGGAAGATTGGTTTTCTTCCCAATATCTTGCATTTGTGCCCATTAAATTTGTATCGAAGGGTAAAGGGCGGATGAAGGGCGGGCAGAGAGTGTATGCTAATAGTATTGGTGGGACTAGCATGGATATCGTCGTTTTAAATTCCAGTGAAACTCACTAACAACCAGTCTACCTGTTTATGATTACTGTTTCCTCAGATAAGGAGGGGTTGAGGGAGGAGGTGGACGACATGCACAATGGTCAGCTAAATCACTATGAATTTTGTGAGATACTCAATTATTGCGCATTAACATTTTTCTTTAGCATATTATGTAGCGAGTACTTTTTAGAAACATATAGTATTTACCTCGCAATTCTAAGAAATATGTTAGAAGAACCATGTACTTGAGACAGACTATTACAGAAGACACAAATATGAGGTAGAAATAAAAGAACATGTTGCCTCTGTCTTTATGAATTTTGACGTTGATATACAAATAGTATATATGTATATCAACGTCAAAAATCATAAAGACGAGGCAATATTAACACCGCGAGACATCTCAGTTGCCCTCATGCTCTACCGGTATTATGCTTCTATTCAATACTTATGTACGCCTATAAAACAAAATGCTTGCGAATAAAAAAATGGAGGCATTTGAAATAGGAATTCTCAAAAGGATAAGTAAAATTAGCTAGGTACAGGAAACGAAAAAAAGCAGAAAATTAAGATATGACCGACTATGATATCCAACATGACATACTATTTGACCGTGTGAAAGGGAAGAGAGTTAGAAAGAAGAATGTAGAAAGATAACATCGAGACATAGTCGAAAAAAAGACATTGGGGAATATACCGCAGAGGTAGGTAATACTGACAGATAGTAATCTTTTTCACATAAAGCTCACAAAGAGATGGATGAGTCGCATGTATAAATTCTGTTATTATCTACTGAAGTTAGGAATTTATTGTTGACTTTAAAGTTTTAATGATTATCATAATTTGAACTGAAAGGCTTAAAGGCTTTCAATAAAAGCTAACACAACAATCTTTGATACATCGATTCAGAAGAAAACCATTTACAAAAAAGTCTAATGGCATATCACCTTGCAGAGTTAAACGAGGGTTTCCACCTTAAATAAATACCGAAAAGTGTGAAGCGGTGTCCTTTTGTTTTAAATGGTAACTCTCCGTTTGAGTGTATATGTAAGACCAGGTACAAAGATACTCTTGTGAGAGCAAGGCAGCAGAGATAATGCAGAGAAGAAACCTCCATAAGCAAAGTGTTTCGGCCCTGAACTTCTTACACTCTACGAGGGTAGGGCCACAAGATCATGACTCCTAGGTGTTCCTCTGCAATCTTTTTTCTTTCCTCGAGCCCCAGCTTGATTGGCTTTCGAACCAACAACCTTTTTTCTTTTGAACTGTGGTGAATTTTTTTTTAAGGCTCTAAGGATCGTGTCAAGAATGCCCCCGATACGGGTAGTTGAAGGGAACTGCTCATTCCGTCTATTCCAAATTCATCTAGAGCTATTTTCGGCAGTCTCAACTAGTGTTTAAAGAGCTTTGGTTCTTCTTTGACCATTGATGGAGAGTTTGCTCAGAATGTTCCAACAAATCCCCTAGCGCTAACCTCTGTAGGCAATAACTGGGATTTGTATCCAGCTTTTTCCAGCTCTTTGCCCAAGTCCTTGGGTTATTCTCTTTTACATGTATTTGGCTCTTCCATTTTACTTTTGTATGGTACTGTGAGCTCAAACATGATGATTTGTTCAATAGAACTTGAATGGAAAACGATGTTTACCTTCTTTTTTTTACCCCCACTTTGCTCCCAGTTCTTTCCTTCCAGTCTGAGTGAGACCAACTACCTCTGTCATTTTCAGGCCGTCTTCTGATTGGTTAATTGCCTCGTCAACTTTCCATTCCTTCTGCCAAGTCTTAGCTGGGGTTGAATGGATCTCACTGCTGGGCCCTTTGAATCTTCGAGCATTGTCATTAGTCTAGCTTTTCTGCACTTGTACTCTTCCACTATTGTCGTCAGGGGGAGTCTCAGCTTCGCTTTGCGGCAATCTGTTGCAACATCCGTTAGCCCAGGGGGGCGTTGGTGACACAGTGGCTAGCGAGTCCGTCCTGAGATCTGCAGGGACCTTTCTGTCGAGGGTTCGAGCCCGCCACCGACGCCCTGGCCTGACGGAGGGCCTAAAAGCCTGAGATCACCTTGTTGTGGACTGGTTATATAAAAAAAAAACAACCCTTAGCCCAGGTGGACCCCAAGCCATTTTCTTGTAAACCTGTTTATTTTGACTTCTTGGACTCCACAGGTGAGGCCCTGATCTCAGATCTACAAGAGCTTTGAGATAAGCTAAACTGAAGACAGCACACTTTCTACTTTCCTGGTAAGCCACACATATCTATAGCTTGCAGACCCACTGAAGTTTGCTCTAAAGCTTCAGATACACGCTTGGTGTCTTTCAGGGATGACTCATACCATCTTCCAATGCTCTTGACGGGCTCTTGACAGATCTTGATAGATCTTGACTAGCTACTTTGAAGCTGTCATCTTCATCTAGTTTGCCTTTTCTTATGGACAGGCTTCGAGACTTCTTCGGCTTGAAACTCATTCTGCTCCAGTTCATTAAGCATCTAACCGAACTAGCACTGTGCGGATCTCCTTTTCCTTGGGGCACAGGATCGCATTGTCGTCCATTAAAGCTCTCGGGGACGGCATGAAACATCCGCCGCCAATGTCTGCTGGATTCACACTGCCGTCTATAGCTCTGAGGATCACTTTCATAGCCAAGACAAACAAGATTGGGGGATATTGTACAAACCATACCAAGTGAATGATTGGAACGAGTAAGACATCGACGTGATTCATCATTTACCACATCATTAACACTCATAAATATCTCAAAACAAGTACACAGAATAATCCTAGTTAAGTAAAACTCATAGTAAAGCTTGCACATAGCTCATAACCCGAATCGCCAAAGCAAAACGTAAAACATCGGCGCAAAGTATCATAAACCCTTTGTAAAGTTTAATACACTCACTTTGTGTCAATGACACATATGGGTTGACATTGAATTACTCGAATCTTTATTTTAAATGGTTGTTTGTAGGTCAACCGTGTTAGAGATAAGAGACATTTGGGATGTGACGACTTCTTTTTAACATCTAAATATTTCAAAGGTCTTGAATGTTATAATCAGTGTCATTTATAGTTGTGTTTTTGTACTCGCGTGTTGTCATCATGTTTTATGCGTCAGGCCATTTTCTCTTCCGCAAATTAACAATAGTCCACTAATGTTGTTAAAGAACATTAAAAGAATCGGTCTAAAGTCGACCGGGTCATGAATATTTCTATATGCGCTTTGTGTAATTGAGAGGGTTTTCATAAAATTTATAGCTTGAAACCAATTTGCCATTGTTTAATCTTCCCAGAAATGTCGAGTGTCACCTATGCCACTGAGCCAGGAGAATGCATTGATGGTAATTTCATTCTCTTATAGTGTGAAATGAATTACTTACAACTTAAGATGAGTTGTATTTCTTTGTTTACTATTCATTTTTACTATGTAATGGGGCTTTGTCTCATATATGAATATGTGGGAAAAAACTTCTTAGTTCCGACATTAGACTTCCGAGCCCTGTTGGGCTGGGCTGCACAACCGGCCTTGGCCGGAAAGAGATAGAGAGAGAGAAATAGAAAGACAGAAGTAAACTTAAAGCTGTCGATCTACATGAAGTTTCTTAGTATTGCTTTGAGAGCATTGTGTTCTGAGCTACACGGTATGTGGTTGAAGTCGACGGTAACTAGTCTGATTCAAGTTATGGCGGCGGCGTTGTAGTAAGTGCAATTGTGCATTTTATCCCCTGTATGTTGAAAGGAGTCAATCTTAATGAATTTGCCAGCCTGTTGTCTTATAGGGTAAATTTTCTGTACTTGTAAGTCATATGCATCGCTGTATACCGGACCTTATTAAGAGTAATAAATAGCTTGAAATAATTAATGTTCATTGACGAGAATGTCTAGACAATTGTGTATATCCAGATATATTAATGTAATTGATGGCAATGACGAAATGGAAGAATTCTCGTATGGGCCTTGATTGTTCATCTCACACATTTCTAGAGGTAAAATGTATCACGCGAAACTCGGAGTTGATAAAGTGTTACGCTCATTCTATGTTATGGATTGTGATCAAGTGCTGCTTACTACGGACTCAAACAGGTCATTGCCAGGACTGTGAACGAGTAGCCACTGACTCTGGACTAGGGTCAATATTATTTAGGATTTCACTGCAGAATGTTATTAATTCTCTATGTAGATATGAGAGGGAGAAATGAGGAGCTCAAGCTGAGTCTCGTATTCTTAGCTCTGTGTGAGATGTAGATTGTGATGCTGCGTCTGTAACAGCAGAGAGTTGTGTGGGTTAGAGAAGATAAAGGCGTGCATAATATACATGCCGATTGATGAACGATTATTAGAAGATTATAATGAGCCAAAACTTAAAATATGCAGCAAAGGTTTCGCCATATTATGATTGTTCATGAATGACTTGAGGCAATGTAAAAAGAAGAATAGTTTTGATCATGTTGTAATAGTGTAATAATGTATGTGTTGATATTTTTATCCTTCCAGGACATGTATATACCCTCTGGTTGGGTCCTTATGTTCTTTGTGTACTTTCGCTTAAACGTTCCCTAGATAGAGGTTCCTCATAGACGTTTCTTGACTAGTCTTATGGATTAGGTCGAATTGGCGGTCCTTTCCATGGCCAATTACTTTACCATATTTTGTGCGATGAAGAAAGTAAATAAAGGTACAAGTTTGTTTTAAAAAAAATAAAAACCTTTTGTTCTCATCCTCGAAAGGATTTAACTCCTTTTAAAAAAATGAGTCACTCACCTTATCTGTTGTGCTTTACTATACAGCATTGTTTTGTCTATTGTGGCACTTATTAAAAGCCCGCTTGTTTCATTAAAACACATACAAAGGCTACTGGCGTTGGCTTTTATAAAATAGTTGTAAATCAAAATCGTGATAATAAATCTTTAGATCTTTAAATCGCTTCAATAACCATCAACCAAGCAAGTATAAAGTAAAGACAAACACAAACAAAAGCACACACGTCACTGGCTTATATATATATATATATATATATATATATATATATATATATATATATATACATTTTTTTTTGCAAACATATTTTATGTGAATCTAGAAATATCCAGAGACATGCCCGGCCACTGAGGATAAATTTGACATCTCGCAGTTGTGAACAGTTTCTAAGGCACAAATGTAAAAACAAATAGATTCTGTGTGTATCTCCTATTTATATTACTTCACGAAACCTTTCAAATATTTAAACCCAATGCTTGGAAGCGCAAAACTCAATGCTATCTGTATATCAAAATGAAAACTCTCAGATGAATCATGGTCGTATGACATGAGAAAATCCGAAATACAATTCTAGTAAAAATTTCTTTAAAAATTATGATTCAAATAGAAGAAGAAACTCAAAGCTGTTTCTTAACTGTTACGTAATCTATCTTTAAAACAAACAAATAAACAAATAAATTAGTATCATGCTTTCAAACAAAATCTTGAACTTACTTCTTTCCGGCAGATTCTTTGATTCGTTCTGCTACTATCTTGATCCGATCAGTCTTCAATTTCCGAAAGTGTTTCCCACTTTAAAAAAAACAAAAGTTTTTTTGTCCACCTGACTTTAGCTGAGTGCCTCGCCCACTCAAAAGAAGGGTGGATGAATTAAGTTGTCAACGATGGAGATGAACAGAAACACAGGTAGAGGAGAGCCTCGAGCAAACGAGATATGCCGACAGCAAACCCAGGACTGTGTGGGGACACTAAGAATGATTGATGAGAGCGAGGAAGAAAGAGAGAGAGCGAGGAAGAAAGAGAGAGAGCGAGGAAGAAAGAGAGAGAGAGAGAGAGAGAGAGAG
>BLXT01006539.1:16799-27241 GCA_019648995.1 Plakobranchus ocellatus | reverse complement strand
GGGGGGGGTGTCGGGGGGTCTGAGCGATTTTATCACTTATCAAACAATTAAATCTATCTCGATATATTAATCTTTTGCATTTCTCCTCTTAGAGAGCTTCAGTGTTTGATATTTACACAATCCTGCCCAGTGGCGCTAGATTTAATAAAAGCTCCGATAGAGATGGTTTGTTAATCGATTTCTCACTGCGTTTATGGGACATGCAAAAGCGTCCATATCAAAGCTATTTTAACTCTTCCCAGTCTCTAATTTTTCGAAATTTTCCACAGCTGAAATATTGCAAGACTTTTTATTGAAATTTCTTATTCATCAAAGGAGTAGCAAATGTTTGAGACGGAGTCAAATATGGACCGTAATTATTATCGAATACTTCATCACAATTTTTTCCTACTGTGTGAGAAAACATCATTAGTCTGACAAGATCTAAAGCCGGTGTTAAAAAAAAAAAACTGTTTCAAAATTAGAGAAGGCAGAAAATATACGCATAGCATTATGCTCTTTGCTTGAAAAAGGGTTGAATGACATCAGCCATCAAGGTTGCAAATTAAAAAGAAATAGCTATTTAGTTGGTCATTTCCTTAGCTTTTTTCGAGTCATTGCACGAATAAAAACCGAACGCAGAGCAAAAAAGGGAAAATAATATTTTCACACATTTTTTTAACCGTTTATCTATCTTCATTGGTAACCGTAACCAACCCCTCTCCTTCTCTCTATATATCTCTCTCTCTCTCTCTCTCTCTCTCTCTCTCTCTCTCTCTCGCTCTCTCTCCCTCTCACTCTCTCTTACTGTATATATATATATATAGAGAGAGAGAGAGGAAGAGAGAGAGATAGATAGAGAGAGAGAGAGAGAGAGAGAGATTGATAATAGATCGTTGTAGACTGTAACTGACTTACTAATACGAAACCGAGACTGTGTAGACACAGATCTTGAGTTATTTTTCGTCTCATTCTCCTAAAATTTTAGAATTGACATCAACTAACCTTCTTAAGAACATGATGCGACTTTTGGATTTCGCAAATGCAGACAATGAGGATAAATTTGAAATGATAATAACGTGAGCAAAAATTATAAAAAGGACTCAATTTCTGTAGAAGATGCATAGTCCCATATATTATGAAATTTTGATACACAAACATATCGTTCTTTTGCCCAACAGATTGACCTAAGTCTGCCTGAGGCTAAAATAAAATTGACTCATCATGTCAATATGATCTTAGTCTACCTCTGAAGTAAAAGTGGACAATATACGCCGATCAAGTCCAGTGAAACCTTACATTATTCAGTATAACCTAAGTAGTTAAATAGACATGGCCATCTAGACATGGCGAAACTTTTTAGCCTGAGACACACCTGCCTAACCTAGGCCAAAAAGAATGTTTCTACATTGTGGCCTAAGTCCGTTTATGCTCGATTTAGGCTTTAGTGTTGATTTTTTGGCCTCAGTAAACCTTTGGTTATTTCGGGCTATTTTGAATATACACTTTTTGGCTTCAGTCAGACCTATGCCACATTGCAGTGCATAGATTGGTGATAAAAAAGGTGGCGAGGAAGATTGTCACAATCGTTGAGGTGTACAAATAGATTCTTGCAGACACGCAAACAGATAAAGAATGTCTGCCTGACGGTAAATGATATTCTTTTTTACCAAAATTTAAAATAATTAAATTTAGATTTAGATCGGATCCAGATTATGTTTGGATCTAGATGTAGGTTCTCGATAATTGTGTTGTAGCAGAGCTTGGAAACATCAGCAAAAAGGATCACCAGGCTCAAGTTGCCAAAAAGACCAGGGTAAAAGACAAATCTCTAGACAAAAGATTCGAGGATGCGCCCGTTTCTATTTGGACGATGGCTCATCAAACAGCCTTGTTATGTCCAAAGACAAAAGGCCAGTGCTATGTACTACAAGACTAAGCTGTCTGTTTATAATACGACTTATATCATCGTCAAAATAAGGAGGGCTTTTGTTATGAGACGATGGCAAATTTATAATGAGACACATTTGCTTCTTTTCATCACAACCACTTTGACCAGTATGTAGAGCAGCACCCTGAGGTCAAAAGACTTGTCATATGGACTGATGGGTGTGGCTACCAAAATAAGTCAACATGCACAACAAACATCTACTTCATTTGGCAAGACAATGGAAAGCCATTGAGGAACAGAAACATTTCGTGCCGGGACATTTGCAGGTGCAATCCGATTCCATGCATGGCGTGATTTTAGAGGAGGATAAACGGAGACATGTTTATTTCACATAACTAAGTAGTGTTCATGCAAGTGGCACATCAACATTTTTTCCTTACATAGTGAAAGAAGTATCAGCCTCTTAAAGTTATAATTTGTCATCCAATTATCTGAAGTCAGTGCGCCCAGGTAAAAGGCAGATTATAAGGTACATTTACTCTTTCATCAATGCTTTAAAACCAATATGCGCTATGTATTAGATTGAGTAAAGAGATCTCCAATTTTTTTTATCTTAAAAGAAGTTTTAATTCAATATGTGTGGCAAATATGATTTGATGTCCGTGTAATTTCCATCCATTTTTTTCTAGTATAATAAAGATTTGAATTTGATTTGAAACAAAGTGTCAAGTCTTGTTTTTCAAATAAGTTCGACAGTAATGACCTTTCTTCGATCTTGCTTTGACTTGTCACTCCTATTCATGTTCTGGCCAAGAGATACCCGATTGTGATGAAATGGCAAAATGGATATCAAACAATCAAGCTGACTTTACTCTCGAGGCATAGACTACTATTTGATATCTCAAAAAACAACAAAAAGAGCTCCAAAATGAAAAAGCAAAAACCGAATAAAATAAGTGGAAATTTTAAACCGGTCTTTTTATCATTAAACCACCACAGATTTTAGGCCCATACTGCTATATACATAGACATATATTCATTAAATTATTATTTTACCCCGTTAACCTGAAAGTTTGTATGAACCAGAGCAAAATTCGGGTCCTCATTAATTTAGATCTAGATTAAAAGGATTCCACTGCGTGAAAATCAGCATTCAATACTAAGTAGTCTTACTTCGATTCAGTACATCGCATACTTGTTATACCGGTAACTTCTGTTAAGGCCGAAGTCGACTGAAGTTTGCATATCAGCCTAAGTCATTTCGATTTTGGCCAGTCTTTTAAATGTTTGTGCATAATACTTTTCAGCCTAAATAGTTTTTTTTTATTAAAATAGTTGGAAAATATTTTTTAAGTAGCATAAACTTGCCCACACAGAAGTATCTATGCTATGTAGATTTTTGTGATGCAATTTGCCGCATCCAAAAATAAAACTTTGTTTGTTTGTTGTTGTTGTTTTTTTTTTTTTTTTTTGGTGCCTTTTCTCAAAACTTCCGAAAAAGCCTTATGTTAACACTTACGATATCTTTTGTATATATTTATAAACGTATGAAGATACCTACACACGAAAGCATGTTTCCACGAGTGTGACATATTGGTTGCTGTGAATTGAGTCTAGATCTAGATCTAGACTCAGAACGGCCTAAAATATATTGTCATTTTACCTTGTTTGTAATGTTTGGTCAGATTTTTAAGTAGGCCTAGATTAGACCTATTTCAATTTTGTAGCACTATTATTACGGTATTTTCTTTAGTGTGTGCGCGGGTTTCAGTTCTCGTTCGATTGGAACAAAGCACACGCTGTTTGTTAGGCAGAACTCCTTAGGTTAGCTGAAGTGAGCAAGTCACGGGACTTATCCGTCATACCCTGGGACTGCCTGCACATTGAATGACGACACAAGGTTGATTTTCACTTGCAGTCGAAACGCCAAAGGGACAACTACTAAGAGATCAACTCTTTTGCCAGGGTGAAATCAAATTAATTTTATTAGACTGACGAAAGTTGTAACCACGGCAAAGTCTCGCTGAGTCGATATCTGCAGTATTGTTTCAGCAGTCTTTTTTCCATGTCAGAGGTAATCTAAGTGTTACTTTTATGTTTCGGACCATTTTCCATTTTTATATTTTGCAGAGAGATCTGGAGAGTCAAACTCTTAAGTAAAAAACAGTAAATGCATAAATGCTTCTCTAAAGTTGCAAACTCGATTACCTATCTCCAAGTGGTTTACCTTTCCATCCCATTTATTTCATATATTTGTTGTATACATAAAAAGTAATAAAAAACCTTTGTTTGGTTTTAGAGAGTAAGATGGTCTGAATGTTCTTTGAACATAGGAACCGAGAAACTTTACGACACTGAAATACCGACGCAGACCGCCAAGTGACGCCTGGCTGAAGCATTGTGTATGTTGTAGTCTAAGACCAAGAGATTGACGTCTGCACTATTTGTCCACGCATGGCACGTTAAGTGGAGTGTTGCAACCTCTACAAGATATGATCTCGTTGATGGTCAAGTAGAACATTTTATTGTAACTTCAATATACACATGTAACTAATAAATGTACTATATACTTTATTGAAGTGTAATGTGCTCTTTTTTTTTACTCGCTGATATTTAGAATACCTTAAGCTTTGTTTTGAATTAAGTTCCAATAGGCAATTGTTCTGTAATGAATGATTTCATTTCCTTGCTTAATTAAGTGTCTATGATAAGAAAAGTTTTAAAAGAAGTTGTATAACTACGAGGGCAGGCTGATAATTACGTTTCGTTTGCTAATAATTCAGTCGATTTTCGTCACATCGACCTAAAATTTCATACATATACTCTCGAACCATTTTTCTAGGCTTAACTAGAACAACAAGTTTGTGTGACGTCATTTGTACTCATAATGCAGTGACGCGCAACACGTGATGGAGTAGCCATGTTTATGAGACAATGGCGATTTCCAATGACCTCCTCATCAAACAGCGCTCTGTTATCGAATTTTTGGCAGCTGAGGAATGTTCTGCTGCAAACATTCATGCAAGAATGAAGACAGTTCATGGTGAAATGTGCATATCAGACTGTGCTGTTCACAAATGGGTGAGAATTTTTAAAGGGGAAGACCCCAGAGAGACAATTCTGCGTGATCGAAAGCGTTCGGGTAGGCCCCTTTCCGCATCGATCACGGCTCATCGAGAGAAAGTTGACTGCATGATTAGAGAAAATCGAAGGGTCAAACAAAAGGAATTTGCCAATGCAGTAGGCATTTCGAAAGAAAAAGTGCACCATATCGTCACAACTGTACTGGGTTACCGAAAAGTCTCTGCCCGTTGGGTCCCAAGACAGCTCACTGAAGGGATGAAAGCGCAGAGAAAGGACATGTGTACTCAACTCTTAGAGCGTTACAATGCAGAAGGAGAAGCATTTCTGCAACGCATTCTGACTGGAGACGAATCCTGGGTCCACCACTTCGATCCAGAATGTAAAGCCCAATCGATGGAGTATGGGCACAAAACTTCTCCAAGTCCAAGGAAGTTCAAAGTTGTTGCCTCTACAAGAAAGGTCTTGTTCACCGTTTTCTGGGACATGGAGGGAGTGATCCACATGGAATTTCTGGAGCAAGGGCAAACTGTGAACTCTGAGCGATATATTTCAACACTCCGAGCTCTCAAACTCAGACTCAGACGTGTTCGGCGTGATAAGGACTCAATCCTGCAACACGACAATGCGCGCCCGCACACCAGTCGCCAAACTCAGGACGCCTTAAGGCAGCTGGAGCTTACGACCCTACCACACCTTGCATACAGCCCCGATCTTGCCCCCTCTGGCTATTATTTGTTTCCCCAACTCAAGAAGTACCTGAAGGGCCAAAACTATGACAATGATGAGGAAGTTATCACAGATGTTCGCAAGTGGTGCCGTGGACAGTCGTCTGAATTCTTCGCTGACGGCGTGCGCCAACTAGTGAAACGTTGGAGGCTGTGTGTTGACCGCGACGGTGACTACGTCGAAAAATAAAATGCTATGTATGCAGCTGAGATATTAAGCTTTCGTTTGACGTATTGTTTATATATATGCTGTAAAAAATTAAAAGGTTATGATTAAACGGAACTTAATTATCAGCCTGCCCTCGTAATTTCAATTCACGAAAGCAACCGTACAGATTGGACTCTATTTATATTTGCCACTTGTTAAAGTAATTAATCTACTGAGCGTTAACTATTGCCTTTATTTGCTATAAATACCACACTGAAAGCTTTCCTGTGTACTGATGATATATTCATATGCTTAATCACCTTGAATTTAGAATTACGTTCATATAGATATTGATATATTTATTTGTTCTCTTACTGTCTGTCTTTGTGTGTGTTTGTTCATCGTTTTTTAAATGAGCATTGTGTGTTTTACGTATAAATTTAATGCTCTCGATTATTGTTTTTATTCTCTTTGAGTGTTGCAGTCGAATCGTATCTCTGTCTGACCTTTACCTGTGACAACTATTTTGGTTTTATCTTTGTTTACCTTTTAGATCAAAGGATTTCTAGAAGGTATCACAGATGTAGGAAAATTGATTACAGGAAGATGTTAGATCATAGCGGGTGTTTTTAAAGTGGGGAAATTGATTGTCAAATATTTGTAGCTAAACCTGATGACACATTTCGGTGACTTCATTGTCCTAGAAATTATAGAATGTATTGCTTTTACTATGTCGTTTTGAGTAGCCTAAGCATTGAATACTTAGTGTTTTCTAGAAACCTGGGTGGTAGATATATAAGAATGGTTGTGAGATCGTTGGGAGCTTGCAAAGTCCGCTGCGTGATCAACGGCTGGTGTTTGAGGGCTTGTCGATCTAAATAATTGTAGAAATTGAATTGCTGTTCTGAAATTGTTCCTTATTCAAATTAATAAACTTTTCGTTCAATTTTGGCAAGATTTGGAGTAATGTCTGCTCTTTAGCCTATTCAAAAGAACTCATTGCCACAGGCAGTGCTCAACTAGATCTATGACTAAAGCGCGCAAAGCCATTCGTATCACCGATTAAAGTTTCTAGATGCTCTTAGTGGCCCAAGGCTTCTTTTGGTTTTTTTAATTGTATAAAGTATGTTGACTTACCTCTAGAATAGATTTGTGCGCCTCTTTGCAGTACTCAATTAAGTCATTCATTTGTATTTGTCTTTGTGTATGAAAGCGCCCAGAAAGCTCGATAGAAAAAAAAAAGGTTTGTTGAGTTTTTCAGCCTCTGGAAGTCAAATAGGCTTTCTATTTTTATGCAGGAGTTGAGCCTAAGTTAATGGTGGTCGACGTCAATGTCAATACCCTTGATGACTTTTGTCCCTTGCAGTGATGTTCACCACCTGTAACTATGGTAACGGCCTCAGTTTTGATTCTTATCCTGTCATCAGGAGATATTCATGTCTCCTTGCATGTTCTCTTTAATTATGGTCCTTCCAATCGTTAAAGCATTTTCAATGCAGAGTTACAAAAATGTATCTCCGTTTTTCACTTAGGATACCAAGAACATATTTCTTCATGTTTCTTGGAAAAAACCTGAAGCATAGAGTCTATCTTTGTATTAAACTCTCTCATTACGATCAGGATGTCATGAGTAGGTACCGGCACTCTGCTTTTGAGAGCTCTTAATGGAGTTTGCTGTAGAACTCTGCCTGTGAGCATAACAGTATATAATGATCATCTTGGTTGAAGTTAGAAGAAAATCATGCTCGTATAATTCGGGACTTTACTGCTTTCCACTCCATGAAGCATTTTTGGTATATTTATCTAGGATAAGTCTTACTCCTTCCATATGTTGGTTGTACTCAAGCCGGGCACTATACAATGCTTCGCCTGTCCGTATGTTGAATAAGATAATTTGTCTGCTCTGGTTTACCATACTTTGCTCTTTACAAATATGTTTTAGCTTTATACTTTGCATAACGGGGTATGCAGATTGGTGAGCCCTCTTCCGCGTACTTTATCTTAAATTTCAACTTCAATTTTTCAAATATCATAATTTTTTTCTTGAGTTTTATAATCTTTTTTTCTAACCGCCGCCCCCCTTTTCATTTTCTCTATTCCTTGCCCTCCCTCCCTCCCTCTCTCTCTCTCTCTCTCTCTCTCTCTTTATCTCTAGCGTAAAATGATTAAATTTATTTTCCTCACGCTCATCACTAAGTGGAGACCACAGATACTTAAGACCATTTCATTGCCAAAAGTATGTTTTTATGGGGTCATGAAAAATGAAAAATACACATATTATTCAATTTAATCTTAATTTCTTATCACATCGCTACTTTAAAATTAAAGAAAAGTCTAAGGTGCAGTAAATCGTAGAATAATGACCTTAAGCTTGAACTCAATGACTCCCTAGTTGATAAAGGTCAGTATCATCCATCTGTCCGAATAATCTTTTATCTTGAGACCTTGACAGTTCACCACCTGCTCGCGAATGATTCTTACGACATGTGTTTCAAGAAACGAAGTGCAGACAAGGGACCAACTCTAATAATCTTTGTAAGTCCAGGGTGAAATGTAATAATAACTTTAAATGAATAAATAGAACAAAATAATTAATTACACACAATTGCGACAGAAGGTTAGCATGCATAATGAATAATAACATGCTCCACTATTCAGCGCCATTGGTACTCTACACCCAACACACACACACAATCTTCTATCTTCCTTCTCTTGATACCCTGACATATCACCTCAAACATTTCGGGGCTAGCAATCTGGAGCTTTGGAAATTTTCAATGCGATTATGCTACTTTGAGAGATAATGGCTGTAAAATATGTCTGTTATTTACCAATTCTTTTAGAAGAAGAGGAGCACAGATATAAATTTCAACAATTTGAAGGAAATCACTTAATAAATTCAAAATTTTGGTATAAGAAGCTTTAAGAACAACTTCGACTAAAGGTTTGGGTATTGAAAAACCATTGGACATTTCTAGATCTAGATGCATATACGGTTCTTTTTCTCTGACCATCCAGCGTTGAGATATTAGGTCAAAACCTTCTTTTCCTCTTGGGCATTCAACTGCCTGGATAAGTCGTTAAAATATTTTAACTTAAGTGCAGATAGGAAATGATACTAAATGGGATTTAGATATTGGAAACCTAAAGCTATCTTATGGGTTCAGCCTTATTGATTGTGTGGTAACTTTTATTTTTAAAAACTTCCCATGAAATTTTAAAGTGTGAGATCTGAAATGATACAATTTGAAAAAAAAGGAGCGAAAAAATATATTCTTCAAATTTGTTAAACACTTATTACATGAATTGCAATTCATTTTTCTTCTACCATATTACTTATATGAAAATATACAAACACGAAAATATATGCATGTTACATTTACACACATACATACATATGCCTATGAAAATAACTGTATATGACAGTTACAAGATATCAAAACAGCAAACATAAAATATCAATGTTTATAATAACAGAGATACAGGTACTGACAAAAAGAAAAAAAACAAAAAAAAGTAATAGGAGTAGTAGAAACAATAGCATCAGTAATGATGGCAGTGATAGCAGCAATAATAGTAGTACCAGTAGCGGTATTAGCAGTAGCAATGCCGCAGATAGTGCCGCAGCAGCAGCCATACCAGAGGGAGGAGGAGGAGGAGGAGAAGCAGTGGCAGCAGCATCAAGAGCAGTTTTATCGAGAATGAAAGAGCAATGGACATTATGATAATATCATTAGAAATGCACTTACTTATTCTTATAATATTGAACATTAGTGTAATTATAGTACCAATACTGATAACCTAGTGACAAAAAACACTAGAGAGAAGATAACAACGGTAAAATTAAAGATAACTCCATCATCGAATAAACACATTGCCAAAAGGTCCTAAAACTAACAGAAATAGGCACCACATACAAGTACAATCATCCAACAGCACCAATAGCAATATTCAAACATCCTCAGTGTACCATGCTCATGTTTTCTTTGATAATACAGCAGTATGATAAAAATGTAATGGCAAAACTGTATACAGTATTAATAACCTCAGGATGTTGTATTGATATTTTTTTGCAGTTCATAAGCTACTCTGGTGTGTAATTTTAACATAGAGCTGTGTCAAGTTTGAAACAAATTGTAACATAGTGCTGTTTGTTTCAATTTTTTTTTCATCCCAAAACAAAAGTTTATCACTGAGTGTAATTTTATCAAATTCAAATTTGTCGCCTATTTATAGCAGTTTGAGCAAAGTTATTTTACAAAACTTGATATTTGAAATGAAGCAAATTGGGACTTAGACCTTAGGTATCGAAATATACAATACTGAAATAAAATTTGCCGCATAATTATACTTCAGCATTCTTTTAACCATCTTTGAAATTTGAAATGATGCAAGTTTTTTTTTTTTTAATTCTTCACGATTTTTTTAAATTCCAAAACAAATGCTCACCAATGATTTGAATTTTATCAAATTCAAAATTTTCCCCTACTATATCAGTTCCATTGACACAAAGAAAGAAAAATGAGATCATTTTCATCAAAACTAGATTTGCTAACTTTCAGTATACAAGGATTTTTCAAGATTGCCAGAATCTAATGTCGTCATACAATCTAGA
>BLXT01006532.1:106227-126607 GCA_019648995.1 Plakobranchus ocellatus | reverse complement strand
TCCCCAAGTTCTTCGCAGAGTATCAAGATCAGGCTTGGTGACTAACAACACAGCCATGCATGCTGCTCAGACCTGAATCTTCCAAGTGGGGTTCAAGATGGCTTCCCGGCGATCTAAGAATCAATGTTAAAAGAAAAAAAGATCACACAAAAGAAACTGGCGAGACAGCGGAAAAGGAACATCAAGAGAGAATAAAAAAAAGAAAGGGTTTTGAGGCGACATTCAGTTTTAATTGCTTTTGGTCTGTAATTGAGACTTTCTCCCAACATCAATATTGAGTTGATGGTCTTTTGTCACACCAGATGGTCTTGTTTATGCAGTATCAATATGCAATTTTTGTGATGGATGAAAAAGTCTAGTGATGTTTGGATAAATCCAACACCTCAGGGACATAAATAATTGGTTTATTCTAATCAAAGGTTAACCTATACTATTACACAAAATATGAAGAAAAACAAGCTGACTGCCAAAGAGGATATGACATTATGCAAAGTCTTCCCTCAAGAGAGTTGACCTTTTTTTTTCCTTGTGTATTAAATATGTATGAACATCCACACAAATACATGTATCTTTATTGTTAGGAATATCTATCTATTAAAGTGGTTACAAATAGGGGAAGGGGGGAAGGGGGATCTCTTCTGCTGGACTCTGTATATCACAAAAAAAAGCACATCTATTAAAAAAAAAAAGGAAAACATTTCTTATCACCTTATAACTATTAAATTATTATCATGTGTGAGTGGAACACATTTTCTATACCTAACTTGGATTTTCTTTCAAATTCTATCCTTGAATTGCAGTTGATCGACTAAGACTTATTAGTCTGCATCATTCAAGAGTAGAACTGAGGGGTTCATTTTTAACAACTAACGTTATAAAGACATAAAATTGTTGATTGTTTTTTATTGAAATTATCTGTAATTGTAAACAATTATTTGTATATAATAAAATTGTGTACACCTGACTAAAACTGCCTTTATTGCTTCACAATTATTGGGATATAGTTGTGTATGAATGATCGGAAATCTTCCTTTGCCTTCTGGTTTTCTTCAATATCTTATAAGCTTGTGCTAAAAATAAATAAACACCTTTTTTTTTAAGAGAAAGCGAAAAGAGATATTAAGAAAGAGAAAGAGAGAGAGAGAGAGAGAGAGAGAAAGAGAGAGGTGGTCTTGTGGTTGGAGAAGTCTTAATGATTAACAAATGAACTAACTGACAGACTGACATATTCAGTTAGATAAAACAACACAGTCTAGCCACATTTTATTAAAATGTTTCCCGTTTCCCTTTTCATACGGCTACATCGATAAACTGACATTTCTCCTATGCTGATGTACTTATCAAGTCATAGCAATTAATGTTGTCTTTTTTGAAGCATTACAACTACGTCAACGTCCCTGCTTTCTCATTCTCTTCAAACTGTACCCCAGAGTACTGTGTCTGTATCGGAACAAATAATTAAATAAAGTTTTTACTTTTTACAAACACAAATATTGTTCCTGTTGTGGTTCACATTTTTTTTCCAATACCAATCGATTAAATGCTATGGGAAAAGTTTCATTAACATTGAAAACCACATTCCTGATGTATTTTATTGCTTTCCGATGACTGCAGTGCCTGGCATTTCCAAAAAGAATTAGAAAATGTGCAAAATGCTACGAAAAATAGGCTTTCCTACAATCAAAATTTACATGCAGGCTGCAGTTGAAGCAAGCAATTAGAGGTGTTTAATAGTGTATTTCAATCTTTCTCTATCAATACGTGAAAGAAAATTTAATCTTGTTTACATTGATTCTGAGCAAAAGGCGATAAAAATGAAGGCTTGGAACGAGCTTTAGGCTAGATTTTCAACCAAAAATGCCCATTTTTCCTGTGCAAAGGATGTTTTAAAATCAAAATCAAATGCAGAGAAACAAAAGATCAAATACTTTGGCCATGAAGTAGAGTACAAGTATAACATCAGTAAGTGGTGTTATAGGTATGTGCTTGCTCAGATTTTTATGGAAACTCTTCCTTAAAGGAAAGACAAAAGAACTAAAAATTCACCATCATCATGAAGCGTCAGAATTTTGATGCTCACTTCTTCCATCTTTGGCTTCTGTACTTATTGACTTTCATAAGGAAGCCTTTGCTTAAGATGGAAAGCATTTTTGTGATGTCTTTTAGCATCTTCCGACATGGCCAATGCTAGCCGTTTCCAAAACAAGAAAGAAAAAGAGCAAAATTTATTTTACTTCAAAATGACTTTGTTACAAACATAACTAACTCAAATTGAGCTCCTGCTGGCCATTTGAATTATGTAAGACTATCTTTTGACCTACTGTTATCGATACCCAGACGAAAATTCAACATTTTTGTGGTTGTGTCCGAGCTAAAGGCAATCAAAGTTGAGGCTTTCAACCTGTATTTAGGCTAGTGTTTCAGCCTAAAAATGCCGATTTTGGTCATGTTAATGTAAGCATCCTAATTTTATGCACAAAAAAGAAATTGAAACTTTGATCATGAAATAGAGTAAAAATTTAGAATATTTGTATAATTTTTTAAGCTTGCGTTTGCTTAGATATTGACAAAGGTGCGTCCGTAAAAGGGCGGAAGTCAATTAAAAAAATCCAAATTGCAATGAAACGACAGGATTTCCATGCTTACTTCTTTCACTTTTGACCTCCATCGTCATTGACTTGCATGAGGAAACCTTTGCTTTCATTAGAAAAGCACATACCCAATATATTATAGCTCTTCCCTATATCTCCATTGTATGCCGTTTCCAAAATAAGGAAGAAAAAGGCGCAATTTTACTGAAAAAATAGTTTTGTTTAAAACTAACTCGCAGGTTTGAGCCAGTGTTGACCATTTGGGTTATTTTATAGTTTCTTTCAACCTTTCTCTATCGATATTTAAAAACAATTGTTACCCTCTTGTAGAAGATTTGAAGCTGTCTGCGACGGATTCCAAGGAATGAAAGTCAAACTTTTCAGACTCTTTCTCATCTCAAATTGATGGTTGGCTCCCTTTCAAATGCTAGATCTGATTCAGAAGGACGTTAAAAAAAAAAAAAAAAGAAAGTTTGATCACTGGTGTCATTGGACATGACTGGAAAAAAGCGTAAGAAAAAAAATTGTATTGACTCCGTACACTTTTCACGCTTGGTTAAATAGATATTAGGTAAAAAAAAAAAAAAAGTTAACATTTGAGGTCTCGCAGAATCTGACCACTTTCTTTCACAAAGATTATATTTCTTTTTTATTCTCCTGGATGGGAGAAGTTTCATAAACATTGAAAACCACAATCCTGATGTTTTTGATTTCCGATGACTCCAATGCCTGGCGTTTTCAAAAAAGGTAAGAAAATGTATGAAATTATATGAAAAATGGGCTTTACTACAATCGAAATTTACTCGCAAGCTACATTTAATGCAAAGCAATTTGAGGCATTTTATAGTGTATTTCAATCTTCCTCTATTGATATGTGAAAGAAAAGTTCACATTGTTTAGGTTAAAGCTGAGCCCGAAAGCAATCAAAATTAAGGCTTGCAATGAGCTTTTAGGGTGGATTTTCTAGCAAAAATGCCGAGTTTGAATGTGTAAAGGATTTTGAAATCAAATCATAACATTCAATTGTATAGAGACAAACGATCAAATACTTGGGCTATGAAGAAGAGTACAAGTATAACATCACTGAGTGGTGTAATAGGCATATGACTGCTCAGATTTTCATGGAAACACTTTGGTAAAAGAGGAAAAAGCGGTAAAAAAATTTGTTATCTTCATGAAGCAACAGGATTTCCATGCCTTAAGTCTTGAATTTTGGGCTTCTTTGTTATTTAATTTCATAAATAAGCCATTGCTAACGATGAAAAGCATTTTCATGATATATTTTAGCATCTTCCGACATGGCCAAAGCAAGCCGTTTCCAAAACAACATAATAAGAGAGACAATTCTACTTCAAAATGGCTTTGTTACAATCATAACTAACTCAAATTGAGCTCCTGCTGGCCATTTAAATTATGTAACACTGTCTTTTGCCCTACTGTTATCGATACCTAGACAAAAATTCAACATTTTTCTGGTTGCGTCCGAGCTAAAGGCAATCAAAGTTGAGGCTTTCAACCTCTTTTTAGGCTACAGTTTCAGCCAAAAATTGCTGATTTGGGTCATGAAAATGTAAAAAACCTAATTGTATGGACAAAAAGAAATTGATACTTTGATCATGAAATAGAGTAAAAATTTAGTTACATTTGTATGGTTTTTTTAAGCTTGGTTTGCTTAGATATTGACAAAGGTGCGTCTGTAAAAGAGCCAAAATTGATTTAAAAATGCCAAATTATAAAGAAACGACAGGATTTCCATGCTTATTTCTTTCACTTTTGACCACCTTCGTCATTGACTTGCATGAGGAAACCTTTGTTTTCATTAGAAAAGCACATTCCCAACGTATTTTAGCTCTTCCCGATATCTCCAAAGTCTGCCATTTCCAAAATAGGGAAGATAACGGCGCAATTTTACGGAAAACAAAGTTTTATTACGATCGAAAGTAACTCGCGGGTTTGAGCCAGTGCTCACTATTTGGGGTTATTGTATAGAGTCTTTCAACCTTACTCTATCGATATGTAGAAACAATTGTTACCCTCTTTCGAATGCTAGATCTGATTCAGAAGGAAATAAAAAAAAGAAAGTTTGATCACTGGTGTCATTGGACTTTACAAAAAAAAAGGGTACGAAAAAAAATGTTATTGACTCAATACCCAGACAAAAATTCAAATGTTGAATTTTCGTCTGGGTACCGAGTCAATAAAAAACCTAATTGTATGGACAAAAAGAAATTGATACTTTGATCGTGAAATAGAGTAAAAATTTAGCATATCTGTATGGTTTTTTTAAGCTTGCATTTGCTTAGATATTGACAAAGGTGCGTCCATAAAAGAGCAAAAATTGATTAAAAATTTCCAAATTGCAATGAAACAACAGGATTTCTATGCTAACTTCTTTCACTTTTGACCTCCATCGTCATTGACTTGCATGAGGAAAACTTTGCTTTCATTAGAAAAGCACATTCCCAACGTATTTTAGCTCTTCCCGATATCTCCAAAGTCTGCCATTTCCAAAATAGGGAAGATAACGGCGCAACTTTACTGTAAACAAAGTTTTATTACGATCGAAACTAACTCTCCGGTTTGAGCCAGTGCTGACCATTTGGGCTATTTTATAGTTTCTTTCAACCTTTCTCTATCGATATGTAGAAACATTTGTTACCCTCTTGTAGAAGATTTGAAGCTGTCTGCGAAGGATTCCAAGGAATGAAAAACACACTTTTCAGGCTATTTCTCACGTCAAAATTGATGGTTGGCTCCCATTCAAATGCTAGATCTGATTCGGAAGGAAATTAAAAAAAGGACATTTGGTCACTGGTGTCATTGGACATTGCTGGAAAAGGCATACAAAAACATTTGTATTTAGTCTGTACATGTTAAATTTGAAAGATAAAGAGCGAAATTCAACTCAAAAATGGCGATGTCACGGTGGAAACTAACTCCTGGGTTTATGCTGTTGCTGGCCATTTGAATTATTCAACAATGTCTTTCGACCTCCCTCTATCAATGCGTAGAAGGAAATTCAACATTTTTCTGGTTGTGTCTGGGCTAAAAGTGATCAAAGTTGAGGCTTTCAACCTCTTTTTAGATTAGTGTTTCAGCCCAAAATTGCCGATTTTTTTTCATGTAAATGACTTCAAAATGAAATAAAAAATTTCAAGTGTATGGTAAAAAAGAATTGGATGCTTTGATCATGAAAGCGAGCAGAAATTTAGTTGATTTGTATGGCCTTTTAGGCTTGCGTCTCATTGCATATTGACGAAGATGCATCTGTAAAAGAGCCAAAATTGATTTTAAAATTCCACATCGTAATGAAACGACAAGATTTCTTCGATATTTCTTGGATTTTTGGCTTCCGTCGTTATTGAATTTCATAACGAAACCTTTGCTAAGGATGAAAAGCGTTTTTGGAATGTATTTCAGCATCTTCTGACATGGCCAAAACAAGAAAGGAAAAGAGCGATCTTACTCAAAAATGACCTGATTACAATTGAAACTATCTCACAGCTTTGAGCTGTTGCTGGCCATTTAAATTATTTAACAGTGTCTTTTAACCTATTTCTATCTATACGCAGATGAAAATTAACATTTTTCTGGTTGTCTCCAAGATAAAAGGCAATCAAAGTTGAGGTTTTCAACCTCTGTTTAGGCTAGTGTTTTAGCAAAAATTGCCGATTTTGCACATGTGAGTTCAAAATGAAACAAAAACCCTTAATTTTATGGACAAAAACAATTTGATGCTGTGTTCATGTAACAGAGTAGGAAATTAGTATATTGTGTGGCTTTTTAGGCTTGCATTTGCTTAGATATTGACGAAGGTGTGTCCATAAAAAAATGAAAATCGATAAAAAAAATTCCAGATCCCAATGAAAGGACAGGATTTCTATGCTTACTTCTTGGACTTTTGACCGCAGCTGTTATTGACTTGCACAAGGAAACCTTTGCTTTCATTGCAAATCACATTCCCAACGTATTTGAGCGCTTTTTGACATGTCCAATGTCTGCCGTTTCCTTCATAAGGAAGAAAAAGAGCGCAATTATACCAAAAAAAAAAAAAGCTTTACTATCATCGAAATTGACTCACAAGTTTGAGCGAGTGCTGGCCATTTGGGTTAGAGTGTTTTTCAACCTTACTTCATCAATGTGTAGAAAAAGTTGTTACCCTCTTGTAAAAGATTTGAAGCCGACTGCTATGGATTCCAAGGGTTGCAATCACGTTGTTCGAGCTATATATCACCTCAAATTTATGGTTGATTCCCTTTCCAAAGCTAGATCTGACTCACAAGGAAATAAAGAAAGCATATTTGGTCACTCATGTTGTTGGATATTACTGGAAAAAGAGTACAAAATTAAGCATATTTAGTCAGTACAAAAAAGAAATGAAAATGATAAGTAATGCAGTTATGCTTGGTTCAGATTGACAAAAGACGGATTGGATTCGTATATCGATAGTCTTGGGCACAAACCTTCTAACCCCGAAATTTGCGAATGCGATTTTGCTTTTAAATGGTAGAAAATCACATAAAGCATCACTAACGAATAGATCATGACTCTGAAACCATCTAAAATGTGTTAAACAGTCACGTGTTCAAACCCTCTAAGTCCTTGGTTTTGTTTGAGAAAATCAGTTTCTTCTCCTCCTGTAAAATGAGTCTCTTTGGAGTTAGAGGGTTTGTGCCAGAGACCATCAATATGTCATTTAAGATCAAGAATAGCAGAGCAACAGAGCATCTCTTGCCGTGATTGATTGGTAAACCAGGAAGCAATGGACGCTCCATCACTGCGACCAGATTTGACATGTCTGATCAACAGAGCTCCGTTGATGGGACCTTTTTGTGTTAAGACTTGACTTATTGCTTGAGAAAAAACAAACTTCAGGTTTAGAGTTTCCTATACCTCATGAATATAAAGTGATTTGTGAAGACTTGGACTTGGACAAAAGGGTTTAGAATTACAATACAGGCATAAAGAAAATTGGTTTATAAACAAGTATGGTATCACCTTAAATCAGGACAACAAAGCCTCAAGGCTACATGGTGAGAACGGAAGTTTATTTTGTGATTGCAAGCTAAATGGATGAGATCCTATTCTGACAGCCTTAGTTGCTGATGACAAAAAAACCGGGCATGTCATCTGTAGGGACCACTCTGTCTTGAGTTTGAGCCTGTCATGAACATCCTGGCCTGACTGGGGTATAAAAGCCTGAGATCAGCTTGTTACAGACGGGCTTAATGTCAAAAATGCAAAATCCCATCCTAAGCATAAACGCTTTTGAGCCTATTCTATCCACTAATGCCTAGTCAAAACTTGGGTTCAGAAAAAAAGTTGCAAAAAAAGTTTTCCACTCAATTTCCACAAGATTTGGCGTTCTGTCAGATAAATAGCCATGACATGGAATAAAACTAACTTGAAAACAATTATTGCAACTGGGGGTATTTGTACTGCGGTTAAAAAGTTTCACAAAACTTTTTTATTTTTTTAATTTGAAAAAAAAATTTAACAAGCAACGATGTGAACAATGTAAACAGTAGAAAATAATGCAGAAAGTTTAAAATTACAAAAACAAACCTCTTCCAAAACTATCTGGAAAAGATAATATGTAATATCGAGTATGGAAAACTTTGAATCATTCCATGCAGAGGGTTACCTTTGTCTACTAGATCTACCCGGTCTCCTAAATCTAGATCTAGATTATATATAGGGGTGGCTCATACTCAGGATTTACATTATTGCCATCTAAATATCAGAAAATCTAACCATTTGAAAAGTTATTCCAGCTGAAAATCATGTAGCAAAGCCATCTTAGATTTACTTCGACCATTCTGACGGAGTGGGGAGGCTGAGTTTAGGGACTGGCATTTGCTTCACAAAAAATTGCATAATAAATTTTCCGTTGAACTGAATGGAACAAAACAACAACTGGAAAAAAGGCAAATGGGTATTCCATCCTATTCTGACAACAAGCACAGCAACCATTGGGGTATATGCTCTATACTACTGACCAAAGCTTTAGATTGCAAAGGCCGCGATACTTGGAACAAACAGTATAAAGCTAGATGTTGCAACTGTAGGGATGATAGGGCTCAGTAAGTTCAAGCAATATTTTTTAAAAATGGAATGCTGGACAACATCTCTTTCAAGTACATAATAGGGCTACATTTCAACTAAAGATGAAGTACACAATAACATTTTTGAAAAGCATTCCTCACTTTGACATCAATAAAAAAAAAAGTTTTAAGAATTTCTTGCTGCAGAAATTTAAAAAAAACCCAATAATGCTACCTTAAAAAAATCTGACTGACCCACAATACTGTTTCCAATTAAAAAGTCAATCACTAAGAATAAATCAAAAAATCAGAAAATCAAATGCTCTCCTTGCTCATCCTCTTTGTGACTTGTGATTACATTATAAAGCATAACATTATGATTCAGGTATGACATAAGCTTTCAATTTGTCTACTACCTTATGATTTCAGACTTCTGACTATCAAATGAAAAGATGGGTTACGTCAGGGAAATTAAAAGTCACCACTGCAGATTTCAGAGCCAGCATGCTAATCTATTGCCACAACCTCCATCAAGGGCTCTGAAAGCAATATAGATAATTATGGAAGGATCGTTAGAAAATTATCACTTCATAAAACTGACTTGAGTTTGAAAAAGCCTTGTCATCATCAGAGGGATGAATGTTGAGAGGTTTTCTCATCCCATGATCACACATTGAATGGTTCACAACCTCACAAGTTTGCAAACTCTTGGTTTAAAAAAAAATTTTAGATGAGTTGTTGCAGAATTTTTTTACACAACCGAGCCAAGCTCCACGTATTTATGTGCCTTGGAAATTTTTTGAGGATACCTTGAATTGTGGTGCATGAGCGTTATTTTAATTCACCCCAGTAATTGTCAAACTCCCTATTGAAAGAGGCCATTACATAAAATATTCAGATTTAATGCAAATATTCAAAAACCTGTGGCTGTTTGGCTATATTTGAACACTATTGCTATAAAATACAAAATCTTTATGATATTGATAATATAATAGCAAGCAAATATGATGAATGAGGAAAAGATAATCAAAGAGGGGAGGGGGAAAAGAGACAATAACCTGGTTTATTTGATTTCAGGTATAATAATTAATTCTAGTCTCATGTAAGCTGAGGCCCACTCAAGTCACAGGAGGTTACTCAGAACTGCTATACATACATCACACATCAAACTATATTGAGTAGGAAGAATAATCCTAGGGTAAAAATAAACATTCAGCAAAAATGGAATAAGAAGCCTGAAAAAAATCTAATTAAGCTTTGATAGACTGGACGAGGGGGGATGCTTTTTGAAGATTCACCATATGTGATGTAACATTAAATTATTGTCTCAATGGTAGAGATAGTGCGCACATTATAAAAATGATTCGGTTAACATATATATTTATAACCATGTAAGAAAAAAGGCCAGTCCTTCTTTAGCAATATCATCAAACATCAAATTTGATTTCATAATTTTGTTTCCAGATTGTTAACGTTTGCTTCATACGTTCTTTTTCATTCTTTTCACTCAAGATGAAAGTCCTCATTTTATTTTCTTGAGACAAAAATGCAAATGCTGCCACACCTGCATGTGTGTGATTTTTTAAAAAAGAAAAAAAATGAGTCAGCTCTTTCTCCTCGCATTACTTCATATAACATCTGTTGTCAGTTGCTTTCTGACTCTTAAAAACTCACATTAGAGGGAATGAGGAACGGGTGGAGGGGGGCCATGGCTGGTGCATTGGATCACAAGCCAAACCAGAACTCACTATTGGGCCTAGTATTCTACCAGTTGCAAGCTATAACAATAGAAGCCATTACTTACTGCCTGGCTTCTACCTTCTCCACATGCACAGCCCAATTGTCATCACTCTCAATACCTAGGTGGTCTCCGGCTTGTTTCTGAAACAAAGAGCATTAGTAATAGTTATTGATGAACTTATCCAACCACTAATTATGAATTGTGAATTCAGGATCTCTGGAACTTTGTTGTCCTGGCTAGTAAGCAGCTCATCAAAATGGTCGAATAAATTGACTATGTGTATCAAAAAACTTGCAGCTCTCAAACTGAGCTTTGTTTTAGTAGAGGTTTTAGGGAGGTTGGTGAAAAATGTTCATCTTAAGAAAAAAAAAATCTAGATGTTCGTAGACACAGCAGAATGTGTTTCCCCAAACTTTAAAAACTTACTCTCTGTAAAGTTTGACATTGTAAGCATCATTGCTCTGTAGGAGCTGGAAGACTTTAAAAACTAGAGCCATCATCTGTTTTTTATTTTGTCAAGAAGAAATAAATTTCACGTTAACATGCTTTCACGTTTTAGAAAAAACTATGCTGGTTTATTTTGGTCATATGTCTCCCTTCTTGTATGCTTTCTGAGGTTTCTAGTTTCTATTAAGGCTTTACTCACTATTAATCTAAACTTTTTACAAAAAAAATAATAATAAAAAAATCGCAAAAGTGCAAAGGAGTTACCAAAGCTTTGAAACATAAAAACAGCAAAGAACTTTAAAACTTTGCTTTTTGTAAAATTTGACATTTTATGTAAAAAAAAAAAATGCAATAGCTTTAACATATTTTTTATTTATATCCTGCATGTAATAAGGATCGTCCTACAGAATCCCAAGGCAAGCAGCACCAATTAAAATTCTAGAGTGTATTCCCCCCCCCCAACTTCTTTTCCTGCAACCAAAAAAAGGTCTTCCATGTACAAGACTGCATGTCTCTGACTGACAATGGCTGATGCTGAGATTAAAATGTATTAGGACTGGTCCAGGGAGAGAAAAAGAAGACAAAATGCGTGTTTTTTCTTGAATAACTAATTTACCTCTAAACAATCTTTCTGAAACTTCACATGCTCTTTTCTATCAATTTGTACAAATTAGGAGATTTTTTTTTCACTAAAATCCATCAAATGTACACAGATGATCTACTTGCTGCCATAGGATAGGTATTTTCATGAGTCCTGGCTTGCTACTTATGCTGTAAAATAATATGACTTATGGTTTTGGTAAGTGGAAAACACCAAGAAGCATTTTACCTATGTATTTTAGCATCTTCTGACATGGCCAGAATAAGAAATAAAAAGTGCATAATTTCACCCAGAAATGGCTTAGCTCCAATCAAAACAAAATCTCAAATTGAGCTGTTACTGTTATTTGAATAATTTAACACTGTTTTTTGACCTACTTCTATTGATACGTAGACATAATTTCAATATTTTTCTGGTTGTGTCCGAGCTAAGGGAGATCCAAGTTGAGGCTCTCAACCTCTATTTAGGTTAGTGTTTCAGCCAAAAATTGTCGATTTTGACTTAAAAATGAAACAAAAACACTGAATTGTATGGACAAAAACAAGTTGATGCTTTGATCATGAAATAGAGAAGAAATGTAGCATATTTATATGGTTTTTCAGGCTTGCGTTTGCTTAGATATTTTTTAACGTTTGGTTAAATAGATAATAGGTTAAAAAAAAAAGAGTCCGCAGTTGCAGTGTAGCAGAATCTTATGACTTTTTACTTGCAGGCTAAAGTTGTAGCAAGCAATTTGGGTCATTTAATAGTGTATTTCAATCTTTCTCAATCGATATCTGAAAGAAAATTTAAGTTTGTTTACGTTGAATCTGAGCTCGAAGATGATCAAAATTAAGGCTTGCAACAAGGTTTTGGTCTGAATTTTCAACCAAAAATGCTGAGTTTGCCCGTATAAAGGATATTAAAATCCAATAAAAACATTCAAATGTATAGGGACAAACGATCAAATACTTGGACCCTGAAGTAGAGTACAAGTATTACATCACTGAATAGTGTTAAAGGCATGTGTTTGCCCAGGTTTTATGGAAACATTTCCATAAAAGAAAGGGGAAAAAGCGCTTAAAAAATTCGCCATCATCATGAAGTGACAGTATTTCGATGCTTACAACTTGCATTTTTGGCTTCTGTCGATATTGAATTTCATAAATAAACCTTTGCAAAGACAAAAAGCATTTTTGTGATGTATTTTAGCATCTACCGACATGGCCACTGTCAGCCATTTCCAAATCAAGAAAGTTGTGTCCGAGCTAAAGGAAATCAAACTTGAGGCTTCCAATCTTTTTTTTACGCTAGTGTTTAAACCAAGAATTGCCAATTATGTTCATGTAAATAATTTCAAAATGAAAAAAAACTTAATGGTATGGGCAAATCCATTAAAAAATTACACAATGCAATGAAGCGACAGAATTTTGATGCTTACTTCTTTCACTTTTGACCTCAGTTGTTATTGACTTGAACAAAGAAATCCTAGCTTTCATTAAAAAAGCACATTTCCATTGTATTATAGCTCTTCCCATGTCCAATGTCTGCCATTCCAAAATAAGGTAGAAAAGGGGCGCAATTCCCCAACAAATAGCTTTGTTACGATCAAAACTAACTCGCAGGTTTGAGCCAGTGCTGGCCATTTGGGTTAATGTCTAGTGTCTTTCAACCTTTCTCTATCAATATGTAGGTAAAAATTTTACCCTCTTGAAGAAGATTTGAAGCTGTCTGCAACGGATTCCAAGGGTTGAAAATCACAATTTTCGGGCTATTTCTCACCTCTAACTTGATGGTTGACTCCCTTTCCAAAGCTAGATCTGATTCAGAAGGAAATAAAAAAAAAAGACATTTGGTCATTCGTACCATTGTACATTACTAAAAAAAAAGCATACAAAAAAATTGTATTTAGTCTATACATGTTTAACGCCTGGTTAAATAGATAATAGGAGAAGAAAAAAAGAGTCCCAAGTTTTGGTGAAGCAGAATCTTACCACTTTCTTTTTCTCATTTCTTTTACAAAAATTAGGTTTCTTTTTTATTCTCCTGATTGGGAAAAGTTTAAAAAATATTGAAAATCACACTCCTGTTGTATTCTACAGTATTTCTGATAACTCTAGTGCCTGGCATTTCTTAAAAGGGTAAGAAAATGTGCAAAATTTTATGAAAAATGGGCTTTACTACCATCGAAAATAACTAGTAGCCTAAAGTTGTGGGCTGTAGAGTAGAGTACAAGTATAACATCACTGACTGGTGTTACAGGCTTGTGTTTGCTCAGATTCTCATGGAAATGCTTCCATAAAAGAGAAAAAAGAGCTAAAAATTTGCGATCGTAATGAAGCGACAGGATTTCAATGCTTACTTCTTGTTTTTTTGGGGTTTCGCGTTTATTGATTTTCTTAAAAAAACCTTGGTTACTGATGAAAAACATTATTCCTTGGACTTTAGGATCTTCTGACACGGCAAATGTCAGACGTTTCCAAAACAAAAAGAAAATGAGTGAAATTTTTACCAAAAATGGCTTTGTTATAATCATATTTCCTCTCAAATTGAGCTCTTGCTGACCATTTGAATTATTTGACAGTGTCTTTCGAACTACCTCTGTCAATACGTAGAAGAAAATTCAACATTTTCCTGATTGTGTACGAGCTAAAGGCTGTCAAAGTTGAGGCTTTCAACCTCTAGGTCAGAGTTTCAGCCAAAAACTGCCGATATTGCTTGGATTTGCTAAGATATAACTAAGTCCATAAAAGAGCAAAAAATCCATTAAAAAATTACACAATGCAACGAAGCGACAGGATTTTGATACTTACTTCTTTTGCTTTTAACCGCTATTGTTATTGACTTAAACGAAGAAACGTTAGCTTTTATAAAAAAAGCACATTCCCAACGTATATTAGTGCTTTCCGACATGTTCAATGTCTGCCATTTCCTAAATAAGAAAGAAAAAGGGCACAATCTTACCGAAAAAAAATAGCTTTGTTTTGATCGAAACTTACTGGCAGGTTTGAGCCAGTGCTGGCCATTTGGATTATTTTATAGTGTCTTTCAACCTTACTCTATCAATATGTAGAAAAACTTGTTACCCTCTTGAAGAAGATTTAAAGCTGTCTGTTTCCAAGGGTTGAAAATCTCAATTTTTGGGCTATTTGTCACCACAAAATTGATGGTTGACTCCCTCTCCAAAGCTAAATCTGATTTAGAAGAAAATTTAAAAAAGGACATTTGGTCACTGGTGCCATTAGACATTACTGGAAAAAGGGTACAAAAAATTGTATTGAGTCTGCACATTTTTAACGCTTGGCGAAATAGATAATAGGAAAAAAAAAGTCAACAGATGCGGTGTTGCAGAATCTTACAACTTTTTAATCGCATGCTGAGGTTGTAGCAAGCAATTTGGGGCATTTAATAGTGTATTTCAATCTTTCTTGATCATAATGAGAAAGAAAATTTAATTTTGTTTTAAATTTAATTGCCATTAATTGGTGGGTTATTTTACAGTGTCTTTCAACATTTTCTCTAACGATATGAAGGGAAAAAACCTGTGTTTTTTCTTGAATAATTAATTTGCCTCTAAACAATCTTTCTGAAACTTAATATGCTCTTTTCTATCAATTTGTACAAACTAGAAGATATTTTTTTCACTAAAACCCATCAACTGTACACAGATGATCTACTTGCTGCCATTGGATAGGTATTTTCATGAGTTCTGGCTTCATACTTATGCCGTAAAATAATATGACTTATGGTTTTGGTAAGTGGAAAACACCAAGAAGCATTTTCCCGATGTATTTTAGCATCTTCTGACATGGCCAATGCCAGCCTTTTCCAAAATAAGAATTAAAAAGTACTCAAAAATGGCTTTGTTACAATCAAAACAAAATCTCAAATTGAGCTGTTACTGGATATTTGAATAATTTAACACTGTCTTTCAGTCTACTTCTATCGATACGTAGACGAAAATTCAATATTTTTTTGGTTGTATCCAAGCTGAGGGAGATCAAAGTTGAGGCTTTCAATCTCTTTTTATGCTAGTATTTCAGCCAAAATTTGCCAATTTTGTTCAGGTAAATGACTTCAAAATGAAACAAAATCACTTGATTGTATGGACAAAAACAAGTTGATGCTTTGATCATGAAATGGGGAAGAAATGTAGGATATTTGTATGGTTTTTCAGGCTTGCGTTTGCTTAGATATTGGCTGAGGTGCATCTGTAAAAGAGTGTAAATCCAGTAAAAAATTCCACGTCTTATGAAACGACAAGATTTTGATGCTTAGTTCTTGCACTTTTGACCTCCCTTGTTACTGACTTGCACGAGGAAACCTTTGCTTTCATTTAAAAAGCACATTTCCAACGTATTTTAGCTCTTTCTGAAATGTCCAATGTCTGCCATTTCCTAAGTAAGGAAGAAAAAGTTTGCAATTTTACTGAAAAAAAATAGCTTTGTTACAATCGAAACCAACTCGCAGGTTTGAGCCAGTGCTGGCCATTTGGGTTACTTTATAGTGTCTTTCAACCTTTCTCTTTCGATATGTAGAAAAAATTGTTACCCTTTTGAAGAAGATTTGAAGGTGTCTGCGAAGGATTCCAAGGGTTGAAAATCACAATTTTCGGGCTATTTGTCACCTCATAATTGATGGCTGGCTCACTCTCCAAAGCTAGATCTGATTCAGAACAAATGAAAAAAAAGGACATTTGGTCTCTGGTGCTATTGGACATTAGTGGAAAAAGCGTACACAAATTTTGAACAATTTAACACAATTTTTTTTTACCTACTTCTATTGATACTTAGACAAAAATTCAATATTTTACTGGTTGTGTCCGAGCTAAGGTAGATCAAAGGGGGGCTTTAAATCTCCAGGTCAGTTTTTTAGCTAAAAATTGCCGATTTTGCTCATGCAAATGACTTCCAAATGAAGTTTTAAAAATTAATTATATGGACAAAAACAAGTTGATGCTTTGATCATGCTGACAAAAAAAAGTATTATCATGATGTATTTTAGCGTCTTCCAACATAACCAATACCAGCCGTTGCCAAGATAAGAGAGAAAAAGAGCGAAATTTTACTAAAAAATAGCTCTATTACCATCAAAACTAAACCTCAAATTGATACGTTGCTGGATATTTGAATCTATTAACCAGTGTCCTTCAGTCTACTTCTATCAATACGTAGATGAAAGTTCAATATTTTTCTTGTTGTGTCCAAGCTAAAGGCAATCAAAGTTGAGGCTTTCAACCTCTTTTTAGGCTAGTGTTTCAGCCAATAATTGCCGATTTTGTTCATGTAAATGACTTCAAAAGTAAAAAAAAACCACGTAATTGATGGTCAAAAACCCACTTTGATCATGAAATAGAGTAGAAATGTTTTATATTTGTAAGGTTTTTTAAGCTTGCATTTGCTTAGGTATTGACTAAGGTGCATCTATAAAAGAGTTTGAAATATTCCATGTCTCAATGAAACAACAGGATTTTGATGCTTAGTTCTCGCACTTTTGACCTCCATCATTACTGACTTGCACTAGGAAACCTTTGCTTTCAACAACAAGCCCACTCTCATCGTATTTTAGCTCTTCCCGACATGTACAATGTCTGCTGTTTCCTAAATAAGGAAGAAAAAGGGCGCACTTTTACTGAAAAAAATAGCTTTGTTACAATCAACACTAACTCGCGGCTCTGAGTGAGTGTTGGCCATTTGGGTTACTTTATAGTGTCTTTCAACCTTTCTTTATCGATATGTAGAAAAACTATTACCCTCTTGTAAAAGATTTGAAGCTGTCTGCAAAGGATTCCAATGGTTGAAATCAGTTTTTGGGCTATTTCTCAACTCA
Source organism: Plakobranchus ocellatus (assembly GCA_019648995.1). Taxonomy (NCBI): domain Eukaryota; kingdom Metazoa; phylum Mollusca; class Gastropoda; family Plakobranchidae; genus Plakobranchus; species Plakobranchus ocellatus. The sequence goes on along the minus strand of BLXT01006532.1, from coordinate 109,375 downwards.
AAATTGATGGCTGACTCCCTTTCCAAACTAGAACTAACTCAAAAGGAAAGAAAAAAAAGAGTATTTGGCCATTGGTTCCATTGGACTTTACTGGAAACAGTTCAGAAAAACAATTGAAGACTCCTCTGGAAAGACCAGATAAGTCACATTTTTGCAAAAATTAAGTTATAGAAAAAGCACTTACAAATTTGCCATCGTTATGGAGCTATAGAATTTTGATGTCACTACTTGCATTTTGTGCTTCAGTCATTATTGAATTTATTAAAGCACCCTTTGCTTACGATGAAAAGCATTTTAGTGATGTATTTTAGCATCTTCCGACATGGCCAATGTCAGCCATTTCCAAGGTGAGAAAGACAAAGAGCGAAATTTTACTCAAAAATGGCTATGTGATTGTCGATACTAACTCATGGGCTTGAGCTGTTCCTGGCAATTTGAATTTTTTAACATGCATTTGCTTAGATATTGACGAAGGTTTGTCAGTGAAAGAGCTAAAATCAATTCCAAAACTCCACATCCCAAAACAACAGCATTTCCATACTAACTTCATGCAATTTTGACGTCCATCATAATTGACTTGCATGAGGAAACCTTAGCCTTCATTAAAAAAGCACATTCCCATCGTATTTTAGCTCTGCCGTTTCCAAAATAAGGAAGAAAAAGGATGCAATTTTACCGAACCAAATAGCTTATTTACGATCGAAACCAACTGGTAGGTTTGAGCCAGTGCTGGCCATTTGGGTTATTTTATAGTGTCTTTCAACCTTTCTCTATCAATATGTAGGAAAAAATTTTACCCGCTTGAAGAAGATTTGAAGCTGTCTGCGACGGATTCCAAGGGCTGAAAATCACAATTTTCGGGCTATTTCTCACCTCAAACTTGATGGTTGACTCCCTTTCCAAAGCTAGATCTGATTCAGAAGGAAATAAAAAAAAGGACATTTGGTCACTCGCACCATTGTACATTACTGAAATTTTAAAGCGTACAAAAAAAATTGTATTGAGTTTGTACATTTTTAAGGCCTGGTTAAATAGATAATAGGAGAAGAAAAAAAGAGTCCCCAGTTTTGGTGAAGCAGAATCATAACACTTTCTTTTTCTCATTTCTTTCACAAAAATTAGGTTTCTTTTTTTTTCTCTTGGACAGAAAAAGTTTCTTAAATATCGAAAACCACATTCCTGATGAATTTTAGAGTGTTTCGAATAACTCTAGTGCCTGGCCTTTCTAAAACGGGTGAGAAAATGTGCAAAATTCTATGAAAAATGGGCTTTACTATTATCGAAAATAACTAGTGGCCTAAAGTTGTGACCAGCAATTTGAGGCATTTAATGGTGTATTTCAATCTTTTCCCATCAATATTTTGAAAGGCAACTTAACATTGTTTATGGTGAATCTGAACACAAAGGCGATCAAAATTGAGGCTTGCAACGAGCTTTCTCTCTGGATTTTCAACCAAAAATGCCGAATATGTCCATGTAAAGAATATTGAAATCCAATGAAAACATTCAAATGTATAGGGACAAATGATCAAATACTTGAGTACAAGTATAACAACACTGAATGGTGTTACAGGCTTGTGTTTGCTCAGATTCTTATGGAAATGCTTCCATAAAAGAGGAAAAAGAGCTAAGAATTCACGATCGTAATGAAGCGACAGGATTTTGATGCTTACTTCTTGTTTTTTGGGGTTTTGTCTTTATTGATTTTCACAAAAAAACATTGGTTATTGATGAAAAACATTTTTCCTTGGACTTCAGCATCTTCCGACATGGCCAATGACAGACGTTTCCAAGACAAGAGGGAAAAAGAGTGAAATTTTACTCAAAAATGGCCGGGTTACAATCTTACTTCCTCTCAAATTGACTTGTTGCTGGATATTTGAATTATTTAACAGTGTCTTTCGACCTACCTCTATCACTAAGTAGCAGGGAATTCAACATTTTTCTGGTTGTGTCCGAGCTAAAGGCCATCAAAGTCGAGGCTTTCAACTTCTTTTTTTTAGGCTAGTGTTTCAGCCAAAAATTGTCAATTTTGGTCATGTAAATGATTTCACAATGAAAAAAAAGTTAATGGTATGGACAAAAACAACTTGATGCTTTGATAATGAAATAGAGTAGAAATTTAGTATATATTGTGTGGTTTTCCAGGCTTGCGTTTGCTTAGACATTGACTAAGGTGCGTCCGTAAAAGAGCAAAAATCCATTAAAACATTACAGAATGCAATGAAGTGACAGGATTTTAATGCTTACTTCTTTCACTTTTGACCGCCATTATTATTGACTTGAACGAAGAAGCCTTTGCTTTCATCAGAAAAGCACAGTCCCATCGTATTTTAGCCCTTTCTGACGTGTCCAATGTCTGCCATTTCCAAAATAAGGAAGTAAAAGGCCACAATTTTACTGAAAACAATAGCTTTGTCATGATCGAAACTGACTTGCAGGTTTGAGCCAGTGCTGGGCATTTGGATTATTTTATAGTGTCTTTCAACGTTTCTCTATCGATATGTAGGAAAAAATGTTACCCTCTTTAAGAAGATTTGAAGCTGTCTGCGACGGATTCCAAGGGTTGAAAATCACAATTTTCTGGCTATTTCTCACCTCAAAATTGATGGTTGACTCTCTTTCCAAAGCTAGATCTGATTCAAAAGGAAATAAAAAAAAAAAGACATTTGGTCACTCGTGCCATTGGACATTACTGAAAAAGAGTACAAAAAAAAATTTGTATCGAGTCGATACATTTTTAACGTTTGGTTAAATACGAGGGGAGTGCAGAAAGTAACCAGAAAAATGGAATAACTCAAAAAGCATTTCATTGACAATTATGAAACTTACACATGAAAAAGATAAATTTATTGGCTACTTTTCTAAGTAGTCCCTGTGTAGAGCTTTGCATTTTTGCCACCGTGTGAGAAGCGAGTATATACCCTGTGTGAAAAAGTTTGCATCAAGCTTTGAAAACCAATCACAAACTTCACCTATGAGTTCATTTTCATTTTCAAACTTTTGCCCTCCCAAATGACGCCTTAGCGGCCCATATAGATGGAAGTCTGAGGGTGCAAGGTCTGGACTGTGGGCTGGATGGGGAATAATGTCTCACATGTAAGGTTCAAGCCATTCCTTTGTGGGTTTTGCCCTGGGGGGGGGGGGG
>BLXT01006532.1:54546-71374 GCA_019648995.1 Plakobranchus ocellatus | reverse complement strand
AGGATAGCAGCCCTGGTCGGGGAGGAATAACATTAGGTGGCAAAGCCGGTCCTTTAGGTGTTAAAGCACTTCAGAGGTATTTTTTCTCAGTGTCCTTCCAATTGGTTTTTGTTTTACCTGATTTGATGAGAACATTGTGACAGGTTAATCAATAGTAGAGAAAGAGTTATTTTTTTCACTCTTTGCTCTCCTCTCTAGATTTGCGAGGGAGGCACTTCCACATTTCCAGTCCAGATGGCTGTGACCTTTTTTCATCTTTGATTAAAAGAATGTGCATTTAGACATTTTACCAGCTAGTTGGTAGCAGACTGGACAGAATCATGTTAAATAATTTCCTGTTGGTGTAAGATCATAAAACTCATTGGGATTTAGCTCTGTAAAAATACCATCTTTAGACACCTCACAAACTTCTTGGTAGGACATCAACCTTACAAACATCTTGGTAGGACATCAACCTTACAAACTCCTTGGTAGGACATCAAATGCTGTTAGGTTCAGTATTTCCGTCTGTATATCAACAAGCAGCTGTATGAGAAAACCGAACGGGTCAGTTGGAACATCAACTTTGAACCAAAACAGGTTGAGTAATTTTCTCTGATGTATTGTCCTGAATTGAGGGTTGGATCAGAGTATTTTGAATTTCCATCGGACATTACAGTATTCATTCATGTTAAAGCTGGCTTTTTGACTTTTGCATTTTAGCTGCCAAGTCACTAGAGGGTTGAACCACTTTTTTAAAAAATACACAACTAAGGAAATCACATTTCCTGGCTTGCAGTGTAATCAAAATTTTGCAAACTTCATCAATGCTCATAAAGTACAAACTTAATCAATCTTTAAGCTTATATTTTCATATTCCTTAAAAAATATAAATGCAGAGATAACGTGTGCAAGTCATGACAAAAATCAAATAAAATGCATAAACAATCAAATACTAGCTGAGATTGTTGGAAAGCTTTCGGGTGAACAAATCTTAAACCCTTAACATTCTCAACTTTCTCTGAGAAGCTCATCAAAGGCTTGCAAGGGAGCTGGGAAAAGTTTCATTTTCAATTTAAATTAAAAATGCTTACACCTACTTTCTTTTGGTTTTCAGTTCTGCTTATCTCATATTTTCTCCAGCATGTTCTGCTTCTTTCCAATTTTTTTGACCGGGACAATGAGCAATAGATCATGCATCTCTTCATTTTTTTTCTGCTTGTCTCATTTCCATAATTACTATCTTCAAAGAAATAATTGAGATGGAAGAGAAACTAGAAGGGAAGGGAAAATTTTGGAAAAAAAGAAACAAAGGAGACACATGGGTGCAAGTTTGCCAGTTTTTTCTTTATTTCTGCCGGCCCAAAAAAAATTTGGAGAAAGACCTTCATGTGACAATCGGGTTTTGGGTTTGCTTTAGAGTGAAAAATGACAAGCACATGATAGAATTTTTTAACTGAAAAAAGCAGATCTGCTATCTTTCAATTTTGCAGGGGATAACATTTTGGTGAATAACCTTACATCCTGCTACCTGGGCAGCTCTTGCTACAACTTTGCAAATTTTTGCATTGATATTTTTCTCCGCTGTCTTATTGTTTCCAGCTTGCAAGAGTTTGTCAGAAACAAATGCTTTACAAAGTCATCAATACTTAAAGCAGACCGCAAAATATTAGTCTTAGGCAGATACAGGTATTTGTCAAGACATACACATGTCTTGCAAACCCTAGTCATCATTAATTTCAATGTTAATGGTTTGATCTAATAGATTGGGACTTGGGCTAAAATTAGGCCTTTATAAATCCTCGCATTTTTAAAAAATTTGATAATGAAAGCAAGTTCAAACAAAAATTACAATGTGGAATTGCCCCCCAGTTACCTCTCTACAGAAACAATGTGGCCCAATATCCTATTATCATCATCATCATCATCATCATTGTCTTAACTGAAAGCAGCAACAGCATATTAGACTGAACAATTGTCATAAATATTTTCATCATGGAATAAAAGCTGGCATGGAACCTCGCTACCATAATTATATTCTATAAGTTCCAATCATTATCATGTGAACTCAAAACCACTAGGGTTGGGCTAGGAAGAAAAACACAGTATGCTTTTGACATAGTATCCTATGTCTTACCTTAGAAAAAATGAAGCGTTGAAATGAAGAAGATGACTGTGGAAATAAAAACAGGCAATTGCTTAGTTTATTCCTTTCCAAAAATTATAATAAATTAAAACAATTTATTTATTTAAAGCTAAAGAAAAAGACTGATTGTAATTTTGCCTTTTAAATTTGTTAAAATATCATCATCCTCCTCTTCTCTCCCTCCTTTTTTGTCCTCCTCCTGGTTATATTTGCTAAAAATTAACACAATTAATTCAATCACAACCGTTATGGCCATCGACAGCAGCAGCTACAACATTAAAGGAATCACTTATGACTTTCATATGTCTTACCGAAAGAGTTTTTAGAAAAAGGGATAAAGCGCAGTTGATAAACAGTGGAGGAAAAAAAAAAACATGCTTTACTGATGCGTATCAAAAGAAAAATTATATTTTATTTTCCTAAGTGTTCTTCCTTTACCAGATAGACCTTAAAATCAAACTTGCGTCATGTTAGACAAAAAACTTTGGATTTTTATATTTTAAACATGTTCTTTATATCGCAGAAGGGTTTTACTGTGGCGGACCACTATAGTAGGGATATAGAAAATTAGTAGTTGTCATGTTGTAAAAAGACAGTCATATTAGGGAGGACATGCTAATATTTCTCGGTTCTGTTCCAACTGTAATAAAATTTTTTCTGCTCTCCCAAAAGTCACAGTGCTTGGAAGTGGTTTCCTGGTGCGAAAATCCTTCTTTCAATTATCATCATCGTCGTCCTACACTACTATTTTTCCTCTTAAGTCATCACTATCATTATCATGAAAAGAATGATACAAAATACTTTTTCAATAGTTTCTGATATCTTACCTCAGGAGCAGTTGTCAGCCAAAAATGATAACTGTAAAGAGAAAATAAAACTTGTGAATTTTATGTGCGCATTAAGTAAAAGACTCCCAAATTATCATCACGAATTACAAAAGTGGTTTCCTGGTGGGAAAATCCTTCCTTTCAATTATCACCGTCATTGTCCTACATTTGCTCTTCTTTTGCTTAAGTGATCACTATCATTATCATGAAAAGAATGACGCAAACTACTTTTTCAATAGTTTCTGATATCTTACCTCAGGAGCAGTTGTCAGCCAAAAATGATAACTGTAAGGAAAAAAAAAACTTGTGAATTTTATGCACATAAAGTAAAAGACTCCCAAATTATCATCACGAATTACAAAACAGGTTTGGAAAGTTTACTGTTCAAAGAAATATGACATTACAAAGACAGAGGCTGTGCTTAAAGTTTTGTGAAATAAAGGAGCAATATCATCATCACCATCATCGTTTTCCACCTCCACCAATGCCTCTTCATCGTCATCATTTTTAATAATTATGATCATTGGCATCGTGGCCCTCACTATCATATCCACCACCACCATCCTTAATTTTATTAACCCTATCTTGACCATCATTGCAATCATCGTGATCGTGATCATCATCAGCATCATCCCCACCACCAACAGCAGCACCACCACCATCCTTAATTTTTGTTAACCCTATCTTGACCATCGATGCAATCATCATCATGATCATCCTCATCATAATGATCAGCATCATCTTTGTTTCTTTGCTCCGCTACCGCCTCTTCATCATCATTAGTAGTGTGATCATTGACATCTTTGTCACCATCATCATCACCATCAATCCTACCACTACTCAACACCATCCTCATATTCTTTGTCACAGCTGTCGATCACATTCATTCCAATATCAGGAGCAGCAGGTTTATCATCATCATCATCATCATTATCTTAACCAAAAGCAGCAACAGCATATTAGACTGAACAATTGTCAGAAATATTTTCTTCATCGAATAAAAGAATCTTGGTAAAAAATATCAATAGTCGTCATGTCGTAAAAAAATAGTCATGTTAGGGAGGACATGCTAATATTTTTCAGTTCCATCCGACCGTAATACAAAATTTTTCCCTCACCCAAAAGTTTCAGTAGTTGGAAGTGGTTTCCTGGTCTGAAAATCCTTCCTTTCTATTATCACCATCGTCGTCCTACACTACTATTTTTCCTCTTAAGTCATCACTATCATTATCATGAAAAGAATGACACAAAATATTTTTTCAATAGTTTCTGATAGCTTACCTCAGAAGCAGTTGTCAGCCAAAAATGATAACTGTAAAGAGAAAAAAAAAACTCTTGTGAATTTTATGCACATTAAAAGGCTCCCAAATTATCATCACGAATTACAAAACAGATTTGGAAAGTTTACCGTTCAAAGAAATATGACATTACAAAGACAGAGGCTGTGCTTAAAGTTTTGTAAAATAAAGGAGCAATATCATCATCAACATTATAATCATCATTATCTTCGCTTCCCACCTCCACCATTGCCTCTTCATCATCATCATTTTTAATAATTATGATCATTGGCATGGTCATCATCACCATCATCCCCACCACCACCACCATCCTTAATTTTATTAACCCTATCTTGACCATCATTGCAATCATCGTGATCGTGATCATCATCAGCATCATCCCCACCACCACCAGCAGCACCACCACCATCCTTAATTTTTGTTAACCCTATCTTGACCATCATTGTTATCATCAGCATCATCCCCCACCATTATCCTCATCAGCATCATCTTTGTTTCCCTGCCACTGCCTCTTCATCATCATTAGTAGCGTGATCATTGGCATCATTGGCGACGTTGTTATCATCACCATTCTTTCTACCACCACTACGACCAGTCACCATGTCCTCATTATCTTTGTCACCAGCTATCCATCACATTCATTGCAATATCATCATCAGCAGCGTTATCATCATCATCATCCTCAATATCTAACTGAAAGTAGCAACAGCATATTAGACTGAACAATTGTCATAAATATTTTCATCATCGAATAAAAGCTGGCATGGAGCCACACCACTATTATAGCACTCTATAAGTTCCACTCATTTTTATGTAAACTCCAAAGCACTAGGGTTGGGCTTAGAAAGAAAACACATTATGCTTTTGGCATAGTATGTTATGTCTTACCTTGAAAACAAGGAGTGTACCTTAGAAAACGAGGAGTCTTCAAATGATGTAGATGACTGTGGACATAAGAAAAGGCAATTCCTTAGTTTATTCCTTGCCTGTTGTCTACAATTCTTTATTCACTTCATGCACCTTTATCAATTTGTTAGAACTAATATGAAATAGCTAAAGTCTTTTATTAAGTTGATTGGTACGAAACTGACATAAGGATCCACAAACTTAACATTTGTTTTGGAAAACTGAATCTAATTTCTTTTTTTTTTTTTTTTAATTGAAAAACACACACATATACTTATATATAAATATATATATATATGTATATTGAGTGTGTCTGTTATGTGTGTGTGGAGGGGGGTCTCATAAATTAGAAATTGTTGCATTATTGCTCTACTTTAGGGTTAATTTATAAAAATTTCAGTTTGACAGAAGCGTGTATCCATTTATCAAATCATTGTGTAGCCTCTGTTGATATGAACCAGTTCTCATGCAATCTTGATTGCAGATTAATTATCTTCTACATCAACTTGTTCTTATCGAGAGCAAAAGCGCCGAACGTTCTGCTAGGCCTCCCTCTCTATTTGCTGCCCGCGTCTAATTTCTTGTCTTTTTGTTCCCCGCACAGCTGCGACTTCAATGAGTTTTTCTCTCACAGCTGTTGTGCAGGTCAAAATATCTGGTGAATACAATTCAAAAACGGTTAAACACCTTTATCTGTCGACTCATTCCACGCCAACTTTGCATTAATGTTCTTTGTTTGTTTGATCCTGACTAGCTTGCTTATTTACTGCTACTTTAATTTTGCAGGGTTTCAGCAACTGACATTATGCTAAAAAGAAAAAAAACCTCAGGGCTTGCACCCATATTAAAAATATTTTGAGACTTAAAAAGAGAGTAGAGTCACCTGCACATCACCTCCCTCGCCAATCTCTGCCTGCGTCTTATTTCTTGTCTCTTTCTTCCCCACACAGCAGCGACTTCTATGAGTTTTTGTCTCACAGCTGTTGTGCAGGTCAAAGTATCTGGTGAATACAATTCAAAAATGGTAAGACACCTTTATCAGATGACTTTACAGAAATTCATTGTTAAAAAATAAAGTTTTAAAAAAATTGAAAGGATTATGCAGAAGGTGAAAAAACGTGAGTGAAATATATTTCAGTGAAGTTTGAGTGAGAAAAGCATCTTCTTACTTGTGTTTATAACCAGGCGGCAGATATGTTTGTGAGATTATGGCACTAAATTTTCAATTTTTTTGCTCTCCTTTTGAAAAGCCCTAATTTGTTAAATAAATGAAGAAAAACGAAAAAGCTGAGCAATCAATCAAGCAGTAAAAAAAAAAAGATTTTTTTTGTTTGTTTGGGGAGTTGGCTAGAAGGGAATGTTCAGAACTAGGAAAATAATAGGCTTAAATCTAAGAGAAATTGATGGAATGGTCCAATGATGGTTATTGAGCAGCTCGTTGACAATTTTCTTTCTTGCTTAAATTCTTAAGAATCAAATTGCATGATTTAATGCAAGCATCAATAGGCAAATACAAACATGGCAGTTTCCAAAAAAAGAAATTCAATTGATATTTAAAAAATTCCATTGAACAGCCACCAATTGATTTGACTCGGTGTGTTAATTCACTGGTGAACTCGAGGTTTGGCTTCTGTTTGGCCGTTGGGTTTGAGATTTCATATAAGATGTCCCAGAGACAAAATAACAGTTAAATTATGCCGTTTTTTAAAAGTTTATAAACTCTGCAAAGACATGTTTTTTCAAACATTGATCTAGAGAACTTGCAACATCACCTAAAATGTTTATGCTGTAGAATTTTTCTCAGAATTTTCCTTTGAGTTTTTCATTCATTGCTATGAACATCTCAGGCTATTGGCCTCTTAGAGCCATTATGCTAAAATATTAAAACATCTAGTTCAATTTTGTGAGCAGACAAGCCCCTGAAAAGAGGTGCTGGATATATTAAGCCGCTTCTCTGCATTCGAAACTCAATGCAAGTTTAGTTTTGCTAAGCCTTTGGTCTCCTGAGCCAATGAGAGCAAGAGCAGCACTAAAATATTGTCATCAGTAACTTGTGTAAAGAAAAGTGGAATATGTACTGAGAAAAAGAGAACAGAGAGAAAAAAATAATTGGAGGTAATAAAGAGAAGAAAGACAAAAGAAGAAGGAAGAAACTAAAAGAGGAGGGAAGACGGAGAAAGAAAAGTCAGAGCAGTCTCTTCAAAATACATAGAGAAATAGGGAAAGGGAGAGCCACAAAAAACAATTCATAAAGATAAAAGAGATAGAATGAAAGAGAAAAAGATGAGGAAAGACAGAGAGAAGAGAAAAGGAAGCCAGGAGAAATCGCTAATACCACACAGATGGATAGATTGAGAGAGGAAAGAGAGGTCTCACAGTTTTGGGAAATTGCCTCCGGGTGGCAGAAGCGTGCCTTGAATTTTCCTGATCTGACGTCAAGGAGGCCTAAACCTCTTACTTCTTGAAGAGGCCTTACTGGATGCTGGAAAAGTTATGACAATTTTTTTTATTATCTTCATACAAAAGAAGTAAATTTTTCCTATCCACATATCTACCTACATCTACCAAAGAAATGATAAGGTATTAGGCCAGTTTGGTCTGAAAATGCAGATCCTTAATCAAAATGTCTCTAAACCTGTGCATTTTCAAGAGTAAGAAGCACCGTATGAATTTAAGACAAACAAAAACACAAAAGAAAACCTTGTTTGTTAATGGACTTTTAGTGAAGAGACAGAAAAAAAAATGCCCAAACAAATCCATATTGCTGTTTTTACTGCCATTGTTACCACCACCATCTTCTCATGAAAGGAAGAAGATGACCAAAGTTTGTTGATAAATAGACAAAGAGTGGACACTTGCCATCAATATCTGTATAAAATTTGAATTTGCAAAAATTGAAGCTCTTGAATTTTGTTGATCATGTAAGAAACTCAGGAAAGTGCTCTCTTTATTTTAGATTATCTCAGTCAGTTTTAAACTGCAGAAGTAATTATCTAAATACCGTAACTCACAACAGCAACCTTGGCTAATTACTTTTATTACTGCCAATGCACCTACAAGAATGCTATATCATTTGCTATCTGTAATTGATCTTGTCATCATTTTTTCTAAAAAGGTGTTTATACGTTTTAAAAGACTGCAATATTCAAACCACTTACCTTTAAAAGCATGTACGGCTCATCATAGGCCATATTTGGTCGCAAGTATTGTTGCTTGATAACTATTTTCGTGTTTCTCAAACACATTTTTTCTGAGTGTTGTAGCTTTTTTTTTTAAAGAACCCTGCCTTATGGAGGGCCTAAAGATTAGAAAAACGAAGGGCCTGAAAATCAGATTTTACTTTGTGGAGTGGATAAATCCAAGAAAAAAAAATACCACAAATCAAAATCTGCAAATAGCACCAAATTTCAAGCTCTAGTAATACTTTGTGGAATTGAAAAAAGAAAAAAAAACACAAAGAAAAAAATATCAGGAATCAAAATCGGGGTATAGCACCAAAGTAAAGAAAAGTTAAATGCATACCTGGATCAACAAAAACATGAGTGCGTAACATGTCTCAATCTATGATCGCCTTTCTCTGTCGTTGAACTCGATACGAATATTTCTTCACATGGGAAAGCAAGGTGGAAGAAAAGAGGAACATTTATAGCCTGGCTTCTCCACATTGCCAGTTTTTTAAAACTAGAGCTTTTAAAGAAAACCTTAAGAGGCAAGAACAACCGATTTAATGCTTGCCTGTTGTCTAGAATTCTTTATTCCCTTCATGTACCATATCAATTTGTTAGAACAAATATAAAGTACATGTGGCTGAAATCTTCCATTAAGCTGATTAGTTCAAAACTGATATTAGGCTCACAAACTTGTCTATTTGTTTTCAGAAGATCACCACTAACATTCTATTTTGGAATACTGGATATTATTATTTTAAAATAAATATTGGGGGGGGGGGGGAGACACAAACACACACACACACACACTTACATACATATATACATATATATACATACACACACACACATCAGTTTGATAGGAGCGTGTTTCATATCCTAGCATGGTGTAGTCTCAGTTGATGTGACAATCTTTAATGTAGATTAATTATCTGCTACAAAAGTCATTACTTGATGAATGCAAAACATTAAGCGTTTTGCCCAGCCTTCTTCTACTGTCACTGCCTGCGTTTTATCTGTTGTCGGATTCTTTCCCGTACAGCAGCGACCTCTATAGGAGTCTGTGCCTCATTTCTGATGTGCAGGTCAATCTATCTGGTGAATGAAATTTAACAAAACAGTAATAAGTTTTTCTTGTATTTTCAAAGAAAAATATTCTTGTTCATCTTCCATCCAACAATCATCTGATATCAAATCAAATTACATAATGTGGTTGAAAATAATTCAGTTAAGCCGTACAAAATAAACTTTAGCATAGTTTATTGTGGGCTAACAGATGTCTGGTCAACATAAAACATTTACAGACTCTTTGCCCTCCTTCCACCCTGCTTTTTCCCTCAGCATGTTTTTTTCAACAACCCTTTTTCCTAAATTAGCTTGCCTGATTTGTCCTTGAAATATTCTTTTAGGAAGAAGCACAAAGACAGTGTGCATACAGAGTGGGGAAGGGAAAAGGGAGCAGGCAGTCAAATGTTTAACTGGGGGGGGAGGAAATTCTGAATGTTTCTTAACTTTCAGAATCTCAAACAAGGTCTGCCGGTCTTACTTCTGCAATCTTTGGATGTCCCTGTCTGTATTATTTCAAATATTTTCATAATACGCTTTCATTTGATCGGGCACAGCAGGGCCCAGTCATTCCACTGAAAGAGATCATTGTTGTTTTGTCCAAATATTCTCAACACAAAACGTTAATGGAAGAAGTTCAACACTAAGTTTGTTTACCTCATATTGACTTTGCCCATTCTTCACTGCCTTCTTTGAGGTTTTATGTCACTGAATGTTTGTCAGTATCAAGAGTACAGCTTCCCCTGGAGGCCAGAGATTTCTGAGTCTAATCCACAAGCATAATCTTAACCTACTGATTGTCCATTAGAGCAATTTAATCCTGGTCTTAATCTTAGCAGTTTTGTATTTCCCAAGTTTCTTGATGGCTCAATTTGTACTTGATATTCTCTGCTTTGGGAAGGAAATTTTGTTCATGCTGGAGGCCCATAATCAAATGTTCCAAAAGCCTGAAGATTTTGATGCTCAATTTATCGCCAATTAAGACAAAAAAAGCTTCTTTGTAGGTTGCATTTACTGGTTTATCAAACATTACATCTATATCAAGTGCTAGTTGAGCTCGCCTTTCCACAGCTTGATGTTTGAAGTGAAAAAGCTCACACCCAGAGCCTGCACTTAATAGATTGAAGGGTTTTGAATCTGGATTCAGGTACTTTCTGTTGAAGCAAGAATTTTTCTCTTCTTCTCGTAACCTGCTTTCTAACATTTTTGATAATTTTGAAATTCTAAATTAAACCCAATCATTCATAGAAAGAGTAAAATACATGCATCATAAAGCAAATGCAGCAAAAACTGAACCATTCCATACATCAAACTAGACCTTGTTTGAATTATTCCTTTAAAAAATTCACCAAGGATAGAAAGACACGGGCTTGTGCAAAATATGCGAATGCAAGCTCATCTTCAAATTCAAATTTAGATACAACCTCTAAAACTACATGCCATTTAGCTACCCCTGTGCCTCTGTCGTGGCTGCCACCACACCCACAACTTAAGTAACATGATCACCATAACCACTACATTACCATTACCTCATGTACTTTGTAAGACAATATTGCCTGAGGTATTAAACTCGAAAAGACATTCCACAATAAAGTTAGGTAACAGTGTACTGTGCCTTCTTTTTAGCATTGATGAATCTGTTGCAAACAGAGAAAAAGGAGCATACCTGGATTACTCACATGAATAGTCCTAATTTCCTGTAGTGTCTTAGGATCCCAGTCCATTCCCTGGTCTGCTCTGTAGTTTTGGAAAAATGTTTTGGAATTTTCCTGGTGTTAAAAAAACCCTGAGGAATTTAGAGAGACAACTCACCATACTTTCAGTCTTGAGGATCCCAGTTAATTCTTAGGTCTGTTCTGTCATTTCTAAATGTCGAGTCTTTGTGGTTTTGGAATTTTCCTGGTGTTAAAAAAACCCTGAGGAATTTAGAGAGACAACTCACCACACTTTCAGTCTTGAGGATCCCAGTTAACTCGTTGGTCAGTCATGTCGCCTCGGAATGTAGCGTCAAGATGATCTTGGAATTTTTCTGGTGTTAAAAAAAAAAAAAAAAAAAAGAAAGAAACAAAATTCCCCTCCATCATTCCGTCCAACAATGATTTCGTCACAAAGCAAATAATATACGGTGTTAAAAATATAAGATTAATTGACATGCCACTTAGGTTTTATAAAGGGAAATATTGATCAGTTACAAACTATCAACTCCCCCCCTGCAGGGAAATTCGTTTTACCAGTCTTCTATCTTTAAAGAAGTTTGTTTGATTTGCTAAGAAAGGTCGGTATAAAGTAAACAGAAGTGGAAAGGGCAAAGCTGAGATCCCCTAACTTTCTGAATTTTATTCCAAGGCCTGCACATCTGTTCGAAATCTGTTGCTTAAAAAAAAGAAAACAACATACACAAAAAAACTTACGTCTTGCTAGAACTGTCTGGTCCCTTGGATGGGTCCGTCTTTGTAGAACTGTCTGGTCCCTTGGATGGGTCCATCTTTGTAGAACTGTCTGGTCCCTAGGATGGGTCCATCTTTGTAGAACTGTCTGGTCCCTTGGATGGGTCCGTCTTTGTAGAACTGTCTGGTCCCTTGGATGGGTCCGTCTTTGTAGAACTGTCTGGTCCCTTGGATGGGTCCGTCTTTGTATGTCTTCATAACCTGTCCTATGTCGCAGGGCGCATCCAAGCCAAAAGTCTCCACTGAAATAAAAAAAAAATTGTCTTTTCAAGAGATTTTCTACACAAAAACCTTATTGAGGTGCAAATAATTTATATTTTGTTCCTTCACATTGACTTTGCCCACTCTTCTCTTCTCTTTCCTCTCTCTCTCTCTCTCTCTCTCCTCTCTCTCTCTCTCTTCTCTCCTCTCTCTCTCTCTCTTCTCTTTCCTCTCTCTCTCTCTCTCTCTCTCTCTCTCTCTCTCTCTCTCTCTCTCTCTCTCTGAGCAAGATTTCTGCAAGGCAGGGTCAGGTTCAAGAGTGCAGTCCATATCATGATCTTCTGATTATTTAGAAATGCAAATAAATCCTCTGTTTTATCTTTTCCAATCTCCCATGTAGCTGACTTTTTTTTCAGTTGTCTGCCTCGGTAAGGAAATGTTTTGCTCATACTGAAGGATTATTATTATATACTATAACGGATCCGAATATATAGACATTCGCATATCAAACAATGAGCACTTAAGAGCCAAACTGGCAGTGTGGCTGCATCAAATCTTCCAGGGCTGAAGGTGCAGAAATCAAATGTTAGAAAACAAAGTGAAAAGATTATTCAGAAGAGGAAAACATAAGTAAGTCAAATATAGGCCCCTATTGAAATATTGATGAGAAAAGCTTGTTTTTACTGCCAATGTAGACTATGACATCACACTTGATTTTTCAATTTTATGCTCTGCTTTTTTAAAGAATGGATGAACCAGAAAAAGCCAAACAAATATGCATGGAAAAGTGAAGTGAAAAAATGTACTCTTCCTTTTTATTTTTAGTGCAGATGAATCTGTTACAAACAAAGAAAAAGGGGCATACCTGAATCAATCACAGGAACAGTTATAATATGTTATCTTTCAATCATTTGTTGCACTTGCTCAGTAAACTGAAGACTGTGACTGCACATGGAGAGGCAAGGTGGAGGAGGAGAAAGTACCATTAATAATCAGGCTTCATAAAATTGGGTAAAAACTTGGAGCTTTACAAGAGCATAACAAGATGAGTGTGAGCTTTCTTTTTTCTTGTGTGATTGAAAAAGGTTTCTCAGAACAAGGCTGTCACTACTATTTTTGGAGTGTATCAAGCCCAAGTTCTGTGATCATTCTGTGCACATTATCATCTGTTGCCTCAGATGATAATAGAGTATCTTTTCTCTAGTCAGTCCTCTGTGGTTGCACAGCGCTCACTGTGGCTGTTGAGTCCATTGCAAGAATTCTAGATCCTAAGGCATTTGCTGCAGGTTCAATTTTTGTTAGTTTCCTCAGGTGCTGACTAAAATTTTTCCAGTCTGTGGTTGCTATGGTGTAATTATGAAATTATCTGTGACACAATTATGTGTGTGCGGAGGTAAATTTCTGAAAAATCTGTGTTAAAAATTCAATAAATCTTCATAAACATTTTTTAATTTTTGGTGTCTTGAGTAAGTTGTATACAATGCCAAAGATGAGGTTGGACTATTTGATAGGAATAAACTGTACTTGATAAGCTCTGTAGTGATGAACACTGGATAGAGGTAAAGTGATTCTGGTGTCAAGATATTGGGATTTGAAAAAAAAAATAAGCAAAAAAATCAGGAAAAATTCTTAAAATAATTTTGCCCACAAGTTTAAAATGCAACATTCGAAATATGTGGGCTGTCTAAAGAATTGTGAATAATTTCATTTTGTATTCTTTTTTTCAAGAGAAAGACTGAAACCTTTGATTTGAAATGCTCAGGATACAACATTGTTGGGCATGATCTGTTTGATAGAAAATGAAGGCGAGGCCTCAACTATTACAAAAAAGTCAGGCCTAAATTCTATGGACTTTCTGTGCACATTGCTATGTAGTGCCTTGGGAGTCAATAAAACATCTCTTTTCTGTGTGCTTTTGCATAGGCTGTGGAGCCTCATTCTACAGCATGTGCTGCATGTGTAATTATGGTAGTTATCACAGGTATTTCAACTGAAATCTCTACTGTCTATAGATCCTTTTTTCTTTATGTGGTTGGCCAATCTATTGTGTAATTTATTGCAGAAGTGCCTTTTCCCAGCCATCTGTTTAACAGAATCCAAAAATTAGATTAATTTTTGTTTCAATAATAGCTGAAGCATGTTTAAATTTTTTCAGTCAAATAATCAAAAAGCAAAAACTGAAGCTTCAAAATGATATATCATGGATAAAGATGATTCACATGATTGTATATTGCTCACTTTATAGAGATAAAATATTGATATATTTAATTTTTATTTTTTGCAAAGTGTTTGTATTTTATTGTAATATCAGCTTTAGATGTTTGCAGGGCCCAATTATACACTATTGATATGTATATTTCCTACATAAACACTGAGTTGCACCACTACGGTTAAACATAAGTCCTACTTAATTCTAAGCCGGACTCAGTTAAATCGGGCTCGAGGTTTAACTTAAATCTCTGTTGCACCAAGTGTGGTTTAGCCAAACCCAGGTTTAATCGAGGTCTGTAGTTTGAACTTGTATGCTTGCTTGCCCATGTTGGGATTCCCCGCACTTACACTTGGACCTTCGTCAAATTATTGGGAATACATGACAACTGTGAACTTTTTTGTCTTTGAAAAGGGATTGATTGTAACTGCGATTTCCAAGATGGATGTCGTGCCTGAGCTGAGCGCCTCGCATATGGAAGACGATTCAAAAACAAGAAAAAAACTACAATTGCAAAATTTCGTCAGCTTCAGGCCCCGCCCAAATGGAATCCCTCCCTTCTGAAGTTCTTGATCCGCCACTGTAAAACGTTATCAGATTATCGAGGACAAGGAAAACAAAAAAACCCCAAAAATTGTAAAATAAAAACATGAAGCATGACACCAACTGAATTCAACAGCCACGAAAACGTTGCAAAGCAGGTGAAGGCAAATCGGAAGAGTATTTGGAATAATTTAGAAACTTTTTTTTAAGCCAAAAATTACAATGCAAGAGACAAGAAAGAGATTCTAACAACTGGTGGTGGCAGGCCAGCAGAACTGATGGACAAAATGTCAGAAAAGATATTCAACTAAATACCACATCAGTTTGTGGCTATAGAAAGTGAATTGGTAGATGCATTTGCTCCACTTCTTGCATCATTTGTTCTTCAGCTTCTTTGATATAGTTCAAGTAAGCATCCGTTGTCTAAACTGTACAAAGTAACCACGAGAAAACAAGAGCCTGTGTGAGAGTTAAGCTGATGTTAAACCTACCCCCCTGCCTGGTTTAAATATCACGTCGATTTCAGCCCGATTTAAGTCTGACGTATTTTAAGTCACACTTGTGCAACAACAAATGAATTATAAGTCTCGACTGAACCAAGGTTTAGCCTAAACAGCAGTTAAACCACACTGGTGCAACCGAGTAAATATGTAAAAAGACATTATTTCCGCAGGCAGGGTTGGATATTGTCGGTGCAGTTCTTTTCCTTGTGTAATCAAATTATTGTATAATGTTTTTTTCAAAGGATTTCACTTCAGATTGAGAAAACTCCGAAGTTTGGTCCATGAAACTCGTGTTTAGCATTTATTACCTAGATAGAGAAACGCACTAATATGTCAGAGTTCTTATACATTGCTTGCTATAATGATTTAGTATAAATTACATTGCTTGTATTATGATTTAGTATAAATTTTCAATAGAGGACTACTTAATCTAGACTGGTGATCGAGTCTCTTGCTTGGTTTTGTTTAAAAAAAACTGTAAAGTCTAAAAAGAAAATTTGTTAGGATAGGATTATTCGTAATGACAAAGTGTTGTCATAGTCATCACCATCATCCTTTCAGTATTTATTTTCAGAGTTTGATTTACTTCATCATCATTGTCACCACCAGTATGAACATCTTCATCATTCATTGTCATCATCATCTCTCTTTTTTTATTAGAAAGTATGTGAATGAACATTTTTATAATCATCATAAGCTTAGACTCATGATATTATGTGCACAGCCTGTGGCAGCTTTGAATGAGATCAAATATGACAGTAAAAATCCTAACAGACTTATCACCATTATGCTTTTATGGTTGTATTTTGTATTGAAAAATAACGGAGAAAAAAAAACAAAATTAGTAAAAAGCACCCCCCCCCCCCAAAAAAATGTTACATGTTTTAGTTTCATTATCACGATCATTGTCACCATTATACTGATATTGTTTATATTTTGTATTGAGAAGAAAAAACTGAAATATAACTGGAAAAAAAATATATTAAGAAAACAAAACCCAGAAAAATTGTTACATGTTGAATTTCACCATCACCATCATTGTCACCATTATGCTTCTATTGGTATATTCTCCATTACTGTTCTCCTTGTTTCCATCAAAATTCTCTAGTTTGTTCCAAAAAAAAAAGTTGGAAACATAAACCCCAAAAATATTTCTGCTGGTAGTTTTGCTTTATTATTATTATCATCATCAATGTCATTGTCCATTCTAGTTCTTTAGTTTGTGAACTTAAAAAAAAAAAGAAAAAAAATGTATATATATATATATATATATGTATACACACATATATATCGTAAAGCCAAAACCCAAAAAGATGTTTCATGTTTGCAATTCCTTATCATCATCATTATTGTCATCATCATTATTGTCATCATCATTACTTTGGTTTGAGTTCTCTAATTATTAACAATGAGAATTCCAAAAAAATGTTTCATGTATTGTAGTTATGCTACATTGCCATCATTTTTTTCGTTAATTTTTTTTTAGTTTTAAGAAAAAAAAAATAAGGAAAAGAACCTAAAAAGGAGATATTAAAAG
>BLXT01006530.1:14103-30744 GCA_019648995.1 Plakobranchus ocellatus | reverse complement strand
CTCCTCCTCTTCCTCCCCCTCCTCCTCCTCCCTCTCATCATCGTCACCCTTCTCATCCACCTTCTCCAACTACTCTTCCCCCTCTGCCTCCTACACCACCGCCTCATTCTCCTCCCCATGGATAGACCTTAGCAACCATGGTTCTCTGGATCTCCCTGTCTTCAGATAAAATTCACAAGGCTAACAAAGTTTAACTTTTCACCTGTAGCTCCAATAGGATTCAGAGGTTCAAGAAATGTTATCCTCTACCTACCTGTATCTCCGTCACTCAATTTTTCACCTGTAGTTGCCATAGGATTCAAACGTTCAAGAAACATCATCGTCTGCCAACCTGTATCTCCCTGTCACTCAACTTGTCCAAGTTTATGATTGCATTTATACCTGTTAAAATGGTATGGTTTGCCCTCAATCTAATGTCATCTTCAGTACCTTTTTCTAGTGCGCCGAAAATTGAGTGTCTTAAATGACAGGAATTAAAAAATTGATTGAGCAATACACGAGGTTACAATGAATATCACCTAAATCAAATAAAAAAAATAAATAAAAATTCTCAACTTGTTTTCATTACAACAAAAGAAGTTCATCTTTATTTGTAATTATGACTGCTTCATCTGTTTCCGTAATCAAATAAACTATTGCAAGCCACAAGTCTTCCGTTTTGATACAACACATGGCGATTTTAGGGATATTAATTTTTACCCTTGTTCAAGTTTGAGCCTGTAGGGTTTTTTTTTTCTCTTTGTTTTTTAGGAAAACTATCCTACTTGTGAAACAAAGATTTGCAAGGGCACAACCAATAAACAGACATTTACATCCAATCATGGACCTCACTTTCTGACGGCAAGTAATGCACAACCCGCGTTTGGGTTTGATTTTCTTAGCCCTCTCTCAAATGGCAACAGTCAGGTCCAGCCTGGCCCCACGCTGAAGCCCACACCGAAGCCCAGGCCGAAGCCCCCGCTCAGCCTTATTTTGGGTTTCCGCCGCCAACAGAGGAAACCTCGACCTGTGTACAAATCACCGTTTACCTTCAACGCTTGTGCAGACGACGAGTGGTCTTCCCCTGATGTGAGTTACAAACATGGTAAAAAAAAATGTGTTAGAAAATTCAAAAAGCATTACAAGAACTTCGCAACTGTAGCGCAAGCCGAAATTAATAAGGGCAATCTCGCGACAGAGGGCTCCCTTTAGATCTAAGGACGAGTACGTATATCCCTGTGCCATCATCGCCCTGCTGAATGGATTGAAGATATCAGAGCTTGATGGGCCGAGAGAGGAAGAGAGAGAAAGAGAGAGAGAGAGAGAGAGAGAGAGAGAGAGAGAGAGAAAGAGAGAGAGAGAGTGAGTGAAGGAAAGAGATAGGGAGACAGGATAGGAAAGATAGAAGGAGAGAGAGAGACTGAGAGAGAAAGAGTCAGAGAGAGAGAGGAGAGAGAGAGAACGAAAGAGAAACATATAGAAAGAGAAAGAGAGAAGGCACACCTTAATGATTCTTGTACTTGCAAAGGATCTTGACCACTGTTTAAGTCGGCCATAGTAGGGACAATGTGGATCCTTAATAATATCGCAATATCATTAATTATAACAGCATTTTGAGTTATTAATGGCATTTTTAAAACCATTAACTAATTCGATAATGTTTACATCTTAAGTAGAATCTTTTCCCCTTTCACCCACTGTAAACATGTGCCTCTGTATCCACAAGTCACCACTATGAAATCATGCGTTCCATTCCAGGGCCTGTGCTTAAAAGTCCACTGCATTAGTGGGAAAGTTCTGGACAATGGAGAGTGCATCACAGCCTTGGACCAGATCCGAGGCCTGGGCTACAAACTGGACCTTTGGTTTGCACCCGGTAGGAACCAGGCGAATAACTTGACCGAACCAATGGGGCTATCTACGCTCAAAACCACTCAAGCATATCTGGAGGACACGGTATGTTCTTGTATCTTTTTAGTCTTTTACAAAATAGCTATCAATTTGATACAATGGTCTGATCTAATTTTTGACAGTAATAACTAAAGTGCTCTATTTAGTTTTAACATGGTATGACGAATGGCCTAGTGCCGCGAAGTTATAGATCTAGTTGAGAACGTCTTGTGACAATGACTAAAGAGCAGAAATCATTCCAAGTCTTGCCGAAAATTGAATGGAAAGTTTATTATATTGGATCTTTTGTTTCTACAACTATTTAGATCTACAAGCTCTTAAACATCAAGGTTTTGTGTCTCAGCGGTCTCTGCAAGCTGTCTCCAACGATCTCACAACCATTCTTATAGACTCACCGTCCACAGATTCTAGAAAATACTAGCATAGGCTAATTAAATAATTAAAATAAAAGACGGACATTCTAGAACTTCTGCCACAAAGAAAATTAATGTTACCGAAATGCGTCATCAAGGTTAGCTAAAAATAGTGATCAATGCAACCTTCCGATGGATACGATCTAATAAGTTTGTGTGAACAAGTTCGTCCCACACCCTCGAGATTTCTAGATCTAAAAGGATGAACTAAGCTAAAATTAAACTAGTATTACTAAGCTAAAAATAGGTTTAATCTAGGCCTTTTCAAAATCTGACAAAACATTACAAACAAACAAGGCCAAAATATAATATAACCCATTCCGAGTTTAGATCTTAATCTAGATCTGTACTCAATTCATATTCTCAGCAATCAATTATCACGCCTGGCTTATATCGAAGCTTCAGTAGTTATTTGAAATCAACTCTTGTAGATCTTCTTGGTTTCGATGATTAGTTTTCATTTAATTTGACGATTGCATATCATTTTGAAACAAAATTATTGCTCACTCTAATTTGCTTGTTTTTGTTCTCCAATCTACACCGATTTTTGTTTTTACGCCCCGCCAGTGCTGTTTTTCCCCTGCTTGTAGTAAACCGCACTTTACTCAGAAATATTAATCAGACACTAAAGGTAACCCTTTTACACTTTTAAACTGAATGTTCGCAAAAATTATATTTTATAATTTTGTTGTACAATGCTGGCTTTTTTCTCATTCTTTGCTTCAGATGAAATCATCTTTGAATGAATCCTTGGACGGATATCAATTGCTGACAACAATGTTTGTAGCTTTGGACAGTAAAAAGAGATCAGCTGATACTGCTGCCGCTGCTGCTGCTGCTGATGATGATGATGGCAATGATGATGGCCAGTATACTGAGGTGGATTCTCCAATCTCTGTATGGTCCAGAGTCTTCTTGACTGCTAGCGAAAATGTTTCTCGGGACGATTTCGAGGATCAGCTGCAAGATTTTGCTGAGACTTTCGCCCAGACAAGATCTACAGATCTGACTCTAAACATCCAAGCTGAAATTGTCCCAATGTTTCTATCCAAGAATCTTGATCCAGCCTCCCTGTGTGCAAACTCTAACGTGACATGTCACTCCACTAACCGGCTCGCCCCTTCCAAACGCTCATCAATTTTTACAGTTCGCGACTCGTTCTTAAGGTGGAGTAGCTTGCTGACATGTCCCTACGTCCAGCTAAATGGTTCACACTATACCGTTCATCAAGCAGAAACCTTTGACTTTGTACCGAGATACAAGTTGACCCTCACGCTGGGAAAAGCTACCATGTCATTCTCAGAAAGTCAAGAACTCACTCAGATGATTATTGATGACAACAACATGCTCAGAATCTGTGCAGACATTTTGAACAGCAGACTGAAGCAGTTGGAAGAAGACAGACTGAGGGAGTTTTACAACAGAACCCTGGAGGCAGAGGACAGCACTGTTGAGCGAGCTCAGTACTATCTGACACTAGTCTGCCTGGGTGCGTCTATCGTCTGCCTCGTTTTGACTTTAGTGACCTACTTAACCTTCAAAGTGCTGCGAAACCCCGCCGGGATGAACAACATCTTTCTGAGTGCAAGTCTTCTGCTGGCGCAAGCCTTCCTTCTGGCGAGTTATCATGTGTAAGTTTTTTTTTTTTTCCAATCGCCTGGTTAGTGCATCACTGTATTCAATAAGCATCTATATCCGTCTTATACATTTGAAAAGAAAGAGATCAAGTACCCTCACTTTCATAATTTAAAATGTTACCTTTGATCTTCGGGCAAATGTTGTGATAAATGTGCAATTACTGATTATTTCTTATCATTGTCAGGCCCCGTAATTTGAAAAATGTCGAATCTGGAAGATTTTGGTTACACTTTATCTATTCCATATTCAATACAATAAATCCCAGTACTAATCTTCAATAAGAAAAACTGCTGTAATTACAACATATAAAAAGTTATCATTTGTGTTCAAAAAGAATAGTATTACAATCAATATTTAAAACTATAGCGTCATATCCAATAGCACATACCACTGTATGCGCATTCAGCACGAACAATCTGAAGAGTACATTTTGTTTCTGACCTTCAAACATGTGACAAGTGACGGTCCGAAGACGCTGTGTACCGTCCTGGGAATGGTGACCCACTTTCTGTGGCTGTGGATGTTTGCCTGGAGCTTCATCTGCTGCTTCCACATGTTCCGAGTCTTCACGTCTAGGTCTCGCCGTAACGGCACCTGTTGTTGCCGAACTCCTCGCTTTCTCCTCATCCTGGCCGTGTCTGTTGCTGTCCCAGTTATCGTGATAGCTGTGGTCATTATTGCCTCCCTGAGCTTGACCAATGGGCACCGGACTGGATACGGGTATGACGCCTGCTATCTGGACACGCCTCTGCTTGTTGGTAAGCAACAAATGTTGAGGAAGTTAGTAGCTCGGTTAAACCATAATTCCTACACTCCAAAGGACATAAAGGATACAGGACTAATTCCAGACTTTTAAAGCTAATCTGAAAGAAAACCTAAAACAAAACAGAAAAGAATAGTATTAGAGTGAACTGCCAAATCTCCACTTTTCATTATCAATCATGATCACTCTAACGATAATGATTAGGATGATGATGGTGATGATTGGGTATGATTGATCATGATGATCGTTAATGATGATTGACAATGATCGATGGTAGTAAATGATGATTGGTGATGGTTGATGGTTGATGATAACAATGGTGATATGATCATGATGATGATTATAGTGATTACGATGAACGATGGTGATGATGATGATGATGATGATGATGATGATGATGATGATGATGATGATGATGATGATGATGATGATGATGATGATTAATAGATCATTTTGATGATTGTGATGATTACAAATTTTTTTTATATTAAAGACAGGAAAAAAAAGAAAATGGCCTACAGACATTTAAGAAAAGGGAATGTCATATTTCTATTTTAAACAGAACAAATTAGATGATTGGTTAAATAGAAAACCAGGAGATCATCGCAGAAGCAATGAGCTGGTAGAGTAATCCATCCGCATTGGTTGGCTAATGATTACTGCTACCCTAAAGGAAATTAACAGACAAATAAAAAATTGTTTATTTACTTGTCCACCAATTATGTAGCTTCACCAACCAAATAATTGTCTTTACCTGTATATATTTTAAGTCTCATCTGGCCATTTTCTCAACAGTGTTGGCTGTTTCTCTTCTCATGACATGCAACACCGTGTTCTTTGTAAGCAAAATAGCAAAGAGAGTGTAACTGTGAACTCAACCCCTTCCCCAAACCCTTCTCCCCAATCTCTCCACCTTGCCCATCCCAACATTTCGCCCAGGTTTGGCCACAGTCTTGCCTGTCTGCATCGTCACGGTCAGCAACATTGTTTTCTTCGCTATCACCATGGCAAAGATTTACAGCATCAGAAAGCTACAGTCCACTGATGCCCTGAAGTCAAAAGACCGTCAAAACTTTCTCATCTACATCAAACTGTCGACCATCACTGGCGCTTTCTGGCTGGTTCTGATACTGGCGGAGGCCCTGGATGTTGATGTCTTGAGGTAAGCTTTCGGAATTATAACTGTGCAGTGGGGAGTTTTAGCGCTTACATCAAACGAAATTAAAACCAAATATATTCAACGGTGATGAGCGTTAGCTTTGTCAGAGGATTGACTGCACATGTTTTGGGGAGAAATGGGGTGGAACCATTTTTTTCCAACAAACATTTCTATTGGCACGCGATTGCGGAGGAAAGTTCACAGGCTGAAGATTATGACAAAAGACCAAGAGTTGCGTCTGTTTTGAGGTAGATTACAATGCTCTAAATCTCCTCAATGAATGGACCAGTTTTGCTTGATTGATAACTTCGCTGGTCAGCCGTATGACACTTTAGTCCTTGTACGTATGGCTTCTAGGTGAGAGTGGACCGTTCCAATCTGCAGTCTAGGCAAAAAAAAAAACTATTTCTAATCCCCTGTGTCCACCAAATACCTATTGGGTAACTAGGGTTTTATTTCAGACTTTTCAAAGTTTAAAAGTGACGACGAAAGTAAAGGCAGCCACGCTCACAAAACCCTACGGTATACAAGAAAAAATCAATCAGGATTCTACTCGAGATTCCTCTATGCTCGGTCCAAATGTTTGGCCTATCTTAATATTTTATATTTATAATATAAGAATGCGCGGTTCCTGGAAAAATGCTAGATATATGACCCATGGGTTCATTCAGTACGATATTCCTCTGGTTATCTTCTACAAATACAATAATTTTTGCTTAATACGTGTTTTGTGTGTCAATGCCCAGTTTCACTACAATGTCCTTTTAGATGCCCTCGCTTTTTTTTACTACTTTATAATATTCAGCAAAATATTATCATGACAAAATTTCAGCAGTGTATGTGTGTGTGTGTGTGTGTGTGTTGAGATCAGTCTAAATGGGTCACAAGTCACATTTTGGATTTTTCCAGAGATTAATTGAAACTGAAATTCCACTCTGCAATGTTTTTGGTGCTGAAAACCGAACTGCTATTTACATGGCGTTGTCAAAATGTGTATGTTTTTTAAAAAAATCATTTAAAAATTAGCAATCCCTCAATATTTTTTGTCTTAAAAATTATTTAACTCTCGAACCCGGAGTTGTCTCTTTAACAGTCCAATATTTCTGGAATCCTTTTTTTCGTAGAAAAACGTTGGACAAAATCCTACATAAGCGGTCGAGGATGTAGGCCCTCATTCAGAGTTTTTTTTTCTTTTACACCTTTCCAAATAAAGTTGATGGTTTTCCTTATTAGATCTTTATGGAACTTACCAAGCAATAATACTCTGCCCAATAAAACTGTACTTCCACACAGGAAGGTTTATGCTTTAATTTCTTTCCTTTTCGTTAATTGGAATCTCCTTGTTGGCGGAGTGAAATCTTTCAGCGGCGGTAATTTTGCGTTTTTTGAAAGTTTTCTTCGTTTTTCATGAGTTGAAAGAATATTAAAGTTTTTGTTTCCGAGAAGTCTGGAACTAGGCGAGAACATTAACTAAGCCCGCAGCTCCACATAGACAGATACGGACCGGAACAGACCGCAATAGTTTCGCGCGCAAAATAATGGCATGCTGACAGACAAAATGCGGGCAGGAAATGACGTTGCGGCACGCAAACGACAAGCTAAAATAGACATAAACTTAGTTATTGCAGTCTTTACAGGTCTGACACGGTCTTTTGTAGGATTTATGGGGCCAAGGGCTAATACTGCTTCTCATTATTATTTTTGACTTTCGACTTTAATAATGATTTTGTCTGTGTTTTTAACTTTTTATCAGATTTATCGCCATCGTTACTAACGGTCTGCAGGGAGTGTTTATATTCCTCTCCTACGTGTGCAACAAACGTGTCTTAAATCTGTGCAAAGAGCGATTCGGACAAAAGCCAACGCTGACCTCACTGGGCGCATTCCCAAGGTCAAGGACTGGTCAGTTTCAACAGTCCAGCACGTCGGACATGGTCAGTGACAACTCGCAAAGCAGCGTCAAAACAACTCTGGAAATGAAGCCGAGCAAACAGAAACAGAAAAAACAACTAAAAGAAAAAACCAATGTTTCGCCGGCATCGCGAGCAGGCGACAGAAAAATGGACGCTATGATGGCAGAACTCTCTTCAACCATTTCTGAGGTGGCTGTGAGCGAAGACTCGGGAATCTCAGCAGAAACAGACTCATCTGCTGCTTGATCTCACGGACTAACAGAAAACTGTACACAGCCACGTTTGAATTTCCCTTAATCTCCTTGAGCTTTGTAGAATAGCTTGTGGAATATATAATTGATGCATTATTGTGGAAAGTTGCGGTGTTGTTTTGTGTTGTGTTGACCTGTAATGAATATGGATAAGATTACACACTAAGAGCTCAAGAATGCATCTTAGTTGAGACTAAAAAGAACTTTAATAATAAAGATCCTTTATTCTGAACATTCCTATACAAACAAATAAACATTAAATTGGTAAGATGTCCTGCTTTACAATCAAATTATTGTAGATCTGGCACGTAGGTCTTAGATGAATATCCATTTAAAAACAAAGTCTATTATTTTAATTCTAGCACGAAGATGTTAGATGAATATACATTTAAAAAGAAAGTCTATTATTTTAATTCTAGCACGTAGATTTTAGATGAATATCCATTTAAAAAGAAAGTCTATTACTTTAATTCTAGAGAAATAACCAGCTAGCAAGATAAAATATTTTATAATGTTCTGGAACTATCCATCAAATACACCTTTTTATTTGACATCTACTACGTAGATGTTAGATGAATAACCACATAGAAGAATACAATGCTTTACAATATTTTGGAAGTATCCATCAAATACACCTTTTTACCATAGATCTAGTACGTTAATGTTAGATGAATAACCACATACAAGGATACAATGTTTTACAATATTCTGGAACTATCCATCAAATTAAACCTATTACTACAGATTTACAACACAAATGTTAGATGGATCAGAGCCGCAGTTTTTACATTATTATTCATTTCCACGCTAGCTCTCCATATAAGACAAATCCTTTTGTCTGGCTCAAGCCAACCAACTGTGTATGCTCTACTGCGACCTTCCAGCACAGATTGGGTAGCTGCATCTTTTAATAGGTATTCCAACAGAAAGAGGCGGCGAGTACAGCAAAGGTAAACCAGCTCACAACGCCCTACAGTATGACAAGACAATTAATCAGGATCCCACTATAACTTGCCTTACACTCAATCCAAACATTCGGCTCAAGGTTATTGTATTTTTTTCTTTTCATTGAATTCAAATGCATCGTTCCTGTGAAAAGTGTCAAATTGATAAATAAAATGCCATTTCATTACGACTTTTCTCAAGGGCTTATCCTAGAGGGATATTTAGTTTTTCTTAGCCAGAGTATCAGTCACATTTTCCTCAGCCTCTTGAGGCAGCCCGATGCCCTAATATCGTCACACTTTTTCGTCACACTTGAGTGCACACAAGTGACTTTTAGCAGTGAAATTTCAAAATTTTAAGGATTTTACCTATTTTTGAATTTCAATATCTTATGAGCTAATTATCCGATTGAAAAAATTGCAATTTTGAAATAAAGTTTCCATTCTCTATTTTGCTTTGGTAGTAGGTATTAACAAATAAAATATAAATATCTTGACGAGAAACAAAGCCATAAATTGGGAAAAAATATTTTAAAATGTAACTAAAAAATTATTATTTAATCTGCAACATTTAACTGGAATTTCAAACAAACATACACATAATTATCATATCATGAAGTCTTTGGCACAGTTTTTGCAATTAATTTCTCATTAATAGTTTGAATGCTATGACACAATGAATGTAGACATCTGTCAAGACTCTCTCTCTCTCTCTCTCTCTCTCTCTCTCTCTCTCTCTCCCTCTCTCTCTCTCTCTCTCTCTCTCGATTCGTCTGACTGTTTGTCTCTATGTAAGTACGTACTTATGTATATGTGTGTGTGCGGGTATATGTGTGTGAAGTACTTAAAGTAACATCAATTTTGCACCTTATTACAATAATTATATAGATTCCATGCATTGTCCTGATTAATCATTAATAGGCACATTCAAAATCACTTGCCCCTTTCAGTCAGTTCACTTTACTGGGTTTATTTTTTTTTTTTAATTTGTTTACTAATGTACCTCTTGTATCGCCAGAATACTGAGCTATAGCTGGGTCAATTTTGTTTTCTTTCTATTTTCTTCCTCATATTGCTGTGAAACTTGTATGGTCTTGTGAGGCTGCTCTCCAAATAGTTCACTCGAAAAATCTTTATATAGATAGAACAGTCTATAGCGCCTTATGTTCTTATTTCATTTATCTATTTCTGCTTCCTTCAGCTTAACATCTTGCAGTTTCTAGAGCTGAAGGTGAATGTGGCTTTCTTTGAAAGTTTTCAGTTTTGCTATGACATACAGTTTTTTACGCTTAAAAGAGCTAAAATTATGCAGCGCCTTGGATACATCCACATAAACCTAGATATAATTATACATCAAGAAGAAAAAAACCATTGCAATTTGTTATTCTTAAACTCATTTTTTGTGTTTCAGCACTTTTGTTGTTGCCGCATAGAGAACATTGTATTTTTCAACAGCTTTCATTATTGCGTTCTTCACATTTTGTGGTGTCCTCGAATGATAAACATATTTGTCTATTTTTTAATATTATTACCCCTACAAAAATTATTTATTATATCTGACGGTTTTCAAGTTCAACTACAATTTTGTTCTAATGCACTGACATCTTTGTCTTTTTGTAATGCTGAAAAAAAAATTATATAAAATCTCATATTAATGAGAAACAGGCAAGACTTTCACAGTCATATAAGTTAAAATGTAATGAAAATAATGATACTAACCCCAGCATGGTGTTAAACAATATGATTAAGCTATGGCTTTTGATTAAGACTGTAGCCCGAATTTGTACCTAAAAAATCAAAGGGTTGGGGATACTAAAAAATAAAAATAAAATACTTGCATTAGCAATATAGGTGAAAATGATTATGTTGAAAAAGTTCGGTAGCCATTAAATTATGCCTTTACAGTGATAAATTGGATAATAAAACAAAAAGATTAAAGTTCATGGTCATGGTTGGTGAACACAGGTAATCTACTGCACCCCTGGCTTGCCAAGGGCTGAGCTTGGATGGATTAATAGGGTATCAGATCACACTAGGTGATAAAATCCACAGTCACCCTGGTTCAATTTGCCAAACTTAATATCCCTGAGTAGAGAAGGTGGAAACAGCCGTGTCTCTGGTTAGTTTCTGCATATGAACTAATCTCCGATTTTTTGTTCCAAATGTTCAAATGCAATCATCAGTGATTGGGTTTCTTATGTCCATTTCTGAAAGGTGTCACAAATGACTTAGTGCTGTTTAGTTATTGATCTACCTGAACACTGTCTGTGACAATCAGCTCTTTACAATAGAATAAAGAACAGAAATCACTCCGAGTCGTATGGAAACTTTAATGAAACTTTAATGAAATGTTTATTTATTTGAAACAAGATAAATTTCAAATCAGCAATTCATTTCTATTTTTATTATTATTATTATTATTATTATTATTATTATTATTATTATTATTATTATTATTATTATTATTATTATTATTGTCGCGACAGGGATACGACCAGGGAATAGGCATAGCTAGTTACTGGTACTTTTTTTCCTTAGCCGAGTAAGGGCTATTAGCCTTCCCTCTCGAGAAAGAGTAGGAGAATTCACTCACCGTGATGCTTTTGCGTGCAATGCAACGTGAGTAGGCGAAACTAGGCCTTTGGTGCAAGGTCGCCTAATTATTGAGGCAAGCGAGAGACCCACAGTTGGGTAGTGCAGATTGAGATGGCTGAGCGTTAACATCAAAAGCAGCTCTGTTTCTTAGCATAGAAACAAACCCTAGACTCCAGATTTACAGTTTCAATCCGAAGTGATTGACCACGCGCTGTCACATCTACCTGAGTCTAGACAATGTTTGTTGCAGCCAAGAAATAGCTAAGAAATGTTAGACGTAGAAAGAAACCTCAGCCAAAACTTTAGGAGGCAGCTACTCAGAACTTTGAATAGTTAGCAATATTTCGTATGCCATAAACCTTATTGAAGAAGTTTGAAATTGTCAACGCTGTTTGTATTCATTTGATGCAATAAAGCACGGAGAACTTTTACAGTCGGTTTTGCCTATTCCCTGAGCGTGTCCCTGTCGCGACAATTATTATTATTATTATTATTATTATTATTATTATTATTATTATTGTTATTATTATTATCAAAGAGACTGAGACCCTCAGGCTCTTTCTTCAGGCCTACATTTTATGCATGCATGGAGACCCGTGGCCGACGCCCCCTTTGTACGTGGGCCAGACGAGGCCTCTCACTTGCATTACTGTATCATTGCGTGTTACTGTTACAAAATTGAGCCTAGGCTATGATTTCAACTTCTCATTCGGTCTATTTCTTTTGTTTAACACTTTGACACTCCTGCGTCAACCTATAAAATAAAAAATTATGTCAAATATGGAACTTGATTATGTTTATTAATATCACTATTAGAAAAATACACACACAGAAGAATGCGACCATATGATTCTAGATCTATTTATAAAAACCGAAAGGGCGACTACTTTTATATAAATATATATATATATATATAAGTTACACCATTTTACTTATCAATCCACCTATCCATCTGTTCATAATTTTTTTTTTATTTGAGAAAAATTAAATTAACTTTCTCTCCCTTCTCAACAACAAAGTCGCAAAAAACATTGAATTAAAAAATGATGAAGCCTTAAAACAGAATTAATGCGTCATTATTAAGGAAATGAAAATTGAAAAATATTTTTAAATTTTTTTAAAAATTGCTCATCAAATGCTCATTAAATCACAGATTTGTCCATTTATTTTTTTAAAGTCAAGTATGTACAGTGAAATGAATGACTGGTGAAAAAACACAAACAATAATTTAAAGGAAGAAAGAGATTACATTTAAGAGGTAGTTTTAAAAATTTAATGTTTGAACACCGACAGTTGCTAAAAAGAAAAATTATAGATCAAAGAGAAGATTGTGAAAAGAGAAATAGAACTGTTACTTGTACACAGCAGTAATTTACATGTAATAAGAATGAAAAGAGAAACAAGTTTGACACTAAAAAAAAAAACATGTTTTGAAGAACTACTGAATACAAAACCGAAGGGTTGCTTCCAATTAGTAGTCAGTCCTCGTGCCATAAAGACACAAGCGAGGTTGGCTATGTACCTGCGCCTGCCTAAATGAGCATAATCTTCAAATCCCCGCACAACATTATGTTTAGGGTCATAACACACCGCCTCTTTTATCGACATCTCATCGAAAACGAGCGTACAAAGCTTTTCATCGGGTCTCATAGATTTAACTTTTACTTTTAAGGCTTGCAAAATACTTGGAGAAAACCCAGGTTTTAAGTCTAAAGATGACATACTTTTTCTTAAAGTAAATACGCTGGGCAACCTAAATAGTTTTGAGAGGAGTCTGTAGATCTTAGGGGAGGCATGATAAAAAGATAGAGCTAAGCTCTTATCCGAGCAGCTACATCGAAGCCCATACTTTGATTAGGAAGCCATCCTGATTTGAGTCATGACAAAGTCTAGGGTCCTGTCCTTAAGGTGTTCTGACAAAATTTCATTTATTTCCTGCAGGGAAACTTGAGGCTTTTCAGCAGGGTGCAATTTTTCAGAAATTTTCTAAGAAGATACAACTGCTGTCGAGCTGAGTGCAATTTTTTACGCAAAGCAACTTTCTTTGGTATCAGTTCACGTACTGGCTTGGCAGACTGTGATTTTTCTGTATGAATTGGTTCCTCAGAAATAAAATGAACTAAGAGATAGGCATACATCAGCACACAGAACATTCTTTTTACAAAGTTTTTTTCTTTTGGTTTTGAAGGAAGATTATCTCGCCTTACATTTATAACCCATTTCTTGCACCTGAAAAAAAAATTAATTTACTATGATTTTTTAGGAGAAATTATCGTACAATCTTCCTTTTTGGAAATTAGATTTAGATCTAGATTTAATTCGAATGCATGGTTTTCCTTTTTTTTTTATAATGAATGAAACAAACAAGCCATAGGCATCTAGAAATCTAGCAATATTAAATGGAAAATGCGCTAATCCTACCGACCTGTCTGCTAGATCTAGATGTAGTTTCTTCTATTCGTGAAAACACCTAGATCCCATTAGGATTTACAAGTGGTATTACTAAAATACTATGCTTATCTTTCTGGGTCTTTTGGAAATCTAAAAAATGACATCCGAGGATTTTTACTGTGACTGTTGGTGCAATTTATAGCAGAGCACCATTCGCCAGAGTTGCTAGGACGCTTTGCAGGAGCCGCCATTGTTTACGACTGGTTGTCTGGCGATATACATATGCCGCTTGGTGGCGCTGGAAGTAGGCTGTGCACGCAAAAACAGCTGAGCTGAGCATCTTTACGATTTATATCTTTGGTTTTGTCTCACTCTTCTTTCCCCATGAGAAAAAAAGGGAAAAAGAGGTTGACTTCTAAAACATATACATGCAAACATGAAGTAGTGACAAATTGAGCAGTATGATTAAACTGTGACCTTGCCGCCTCCTTCGCCCCTCCCTCCCCCTCCCCCAGTCTGGGTTGAACCAGATACAGAAATTGCGTGCAGTATTGTTTCAGCAAGATGACCATCGCGTGGGTGGGCTCATAGAGAGAGAGGGAGTGGGCCTTCAGTCACGGCTTTTTATATGTGGGATCAAAGTTAATATTCTCAAATTCTGACTTAAAAAACGGCTTCCTCAGTTCATTCTTGAGCGAGCACGTACCAAACACATTATATTTTATTCCTTGAATTTGTTTAGAATTTCATTTATTTTTCTGTCCCAATGCCCACACCTAGCTAAGTCTAGATCTAACCTTGTAACGGTAGCAACACTAATAAGATGGCACCGAAATAAAAGCAGTATCAACGAACCCGGACTTTTAAACGGTAATTAATGCAAAGATATCCGTTAAGTAATAAAGGCCTCTGAGCTGGATTTTGTTAACTTTTAGCTCTTTGTTTATTATCCCTCTTACAAGCATCATTGAATCGTGGCTGTGGCCTGCTCGTGGGACTTTTATTCTCCCATTCCCCCCTCCCGAGTCAAGAGAAGCGCCGGTAGATCTCTACGTGCACATAGCTATCGTGCCCTATTTTCCCCCACGGCTTATTGCACAACACAGATCCTCGGATGTGTTCGTATAGACAAAGGTCACTACACTGTCTTGTCTCCGATATCTTTCCCCATTGACCGCGCTGCATGCAGCGAAGCCTAGACCTGCCTGCCCATCACTGGCACTAGTATTAGGCCTAGATAGCGCCTGATTGGCTTGGATTGATAGAAATCGAGTCTGCTGAGTATATTGAAAAAAAACACTGCTGTACATATCACCATGAATATTGAAATGACCAGTTTAAAAAGCGAGAAGAGAGTTAATCAGTGTAAACAATCTGGAAGGGAATGAGAATGAAACCAACAATGGTTGCACGTGGTTAAACAATTAACTCTATTTGTTTGGGAATAATGTGCGTGTGTGCGCGTTTGTCAGAGGAGGAGGGCAGATCAATTATTTGTTTTCGTTTAAAAATTCCAGGTAAAACCTTTTTTTTTTTTCGCTTTTCATCTATGGGGATTGCGTTACCGGTACAAATATTTTTTAATTGAAAAAAGTCGGTTATTTTTATTCGTACATACCAGGCGTGTACCGTGAGAGTCTGCCCAATCTTTTTTCAACAACAGTCATTAGTTTCCTGCACCACTATAAAACATGATTGTTCTCTTTAAAAGGTGGAGTATCGCTGTTTGTTTGTTTGATTTTTTTTTTTTTTTAATAAATTTATTTTCGGGTTCATCAGCTCTCTAACTACGAGGGGTCACAATAGGAGCTGGTGCCCGTCACGGCAAATTGTCTCCCCATGAACCCAAAAGAGGAAGAGCTAGTTTGGCTCTGGCTCTATAACGTTCGGTATTCAATATTTGTCTTCTTTAAATTAGTTCATATAAAGCTTCATTAGCCTTTTTTCTTTTCTTTTCTTTCTTCCTTTTTTTTTATTTTTTTGAGTGACATTTAATAATTTGTTAAATTTTTAAGTTAGAAGTTTTATTTTAAGAGATGGGCTAATTTGTATCGAAATATTCATTATATTGCCATTGCCTCTTAACTAGATCTACACAACTAGATAAGTTTAGGTTAAAGATCTTACGTGACGTGTACTATATAGTAAAAAAATCCGATCTTTCTGAATCTAGTCTCATTATAGAATGTAAAAACTTCGAGTGCACAAAACAATCAGAACATTCTGTTAAATAACAGGCCATTTGCTGGTAAACCTTCTGGTTTCAAATTTTATATCTAATGAAGTATCTTGGAAACCTTACTTCTTTTTTTTTTTAATTGAGTTCCAAAAAAAAAAAATAATTCCGATTAGACAGTTCTTTTAAACTGTTTTTTTTTTAACTCCTCATAACATTTAACAAATAAGAACAGGCTTATATCGTATAGATTTTCAGAATCGCAGCATCTCTTCAGCCTTTGAAGTGTGAACAAGTTTGCACAGATTGCCAATAAACACCAACTTTATTGTTTATTATTATTAGTAGTAGTAGTAGTAGAAGTAGTAGTAGTAGTAGTAGTAGTAGTAGTAGTAGTAGTAGTAGTAGTAGTAGTAGTAGTAGAAGTAGAAGAAGTAGTAGTAGTAGAAGTAGTAGTAGTAGTAGTAGTAGTAGTAGTAGTAGTAGTAGTAGTAGTAGTAGTAGTAGT
>BLXT01006514.1:101918-112115 GCA_019648995.1 Plakobranchus ocellatus | reverse complement strand
AAAAAAAAAAAAAAAAAAGTATTCATGCTGGAAAATAGCCATTGCAAAGCTTAGTGTAGATCTATAAAACAGTAAAAGCCTTTTTAAGATGTGATGAAGAGTTAAATCTCAACCCAAGAAATAAATATTTGGAGTTACATACATTGAACTAACCATGAAACCTACAAAACTCAATTGAGCACAGGAAATCCATGATTCTTTTAAACTAAAAAAATTCTCATAAAATGATCAAGGATCTCTGCAAGGCTCATTTAACTGAAATCAGAATTAGATGCCTCAATAAGAACATTAAATCGTGGTAATATTGGTACACAAATATTCATTTCCATTTATGTGCAAATGTCACAAAAAAATTTTTAGACTTCTTTTGCACATCAGCTTGGCCCCATTCAGAATGGAGAGATTTGGTCATGCCTGACTTTCAAGCCAATCTGCACCACCAATGCGTGGGAATGCTTGCTCATAGTGCATCTAAGAAAGAAAAAAAAAAAGGTAGTGCTGTAATAACCCACATCAAACTTTGAAGCAATGAAGACAGCAGCACAGCCAATCAGCTGTAGAATCTCCTTCTCGACATCTACATCCACCCGAGATAAGTACAGATCTATCAATTTGACAGCCAGGTACAGAGTCTCGTGGTTGAGCTCAAAGTTCTCCTGGATCTCCACCAGCCAATCAACCAGGACAGTGCGCATGTAGGCTGTGATGTGACACTGTGTGGTCCCAAGGTAAGGAGGAATACGGAACATCAGCTGTGGAGTGTAAGACACAGAACAGTCCTGGATTAGCAGGTCGCACTCAGGGGAGCTGGGCAAGGCAGATGAGCTGAGGCCAGATGCAGTTTTATAAAAATTAAAAACTATGACTTTTTGCAAAAAAAAACCTTTTGAATTCAATATTTGTAAGACAGCAAAAGTTGTTCGCTCTTTTGACTGAATATTTCATAGTTTTAATACAAGGAGGATAATTTATAACGGTAGGATACAAATTTACAATAGCCATACCAACTTTAAAGAATAACATGAGAAATTCAATTCAGATTAAGTACACGACATGTATATACCACTTACAGGTCCTACACAGTTTCAATTTATTATAAGCATTTCATTTGTCTCACAGCAAACATACTAGAAACACTCTGCTGTAAGTGATACTTTCATTTTGCAAATTTTACCAAAAAACTTCAGGGTGACCCAATTCTTACTTTATAAATACCATTTTGTGATGAAAAAAAAAAAAGTAATTTGAATGTGTACAATAGGCACAGTGCTAGACAACATATCAGGCTTACAGTCACTGTATTTGAAAGTAAGTACCATGGCCAATCATCTTTGGTGCCCCGGTCTTATCTAGACTAAAGGAAAAGTGAAATGTTTATGATGGTGGAAGCTACCCTAACTGCATAATCAGCTTTGCCAATTCCTATTGAATAATAAATATTACTTCCTATGAGCTTTTTTAAAAAGGTGAAAGCTGTTTTGCTTGAAAAATTTAACCTTTGATTTACCTCGCTATTACTATACACATGTATGTAGCAGACCATTTTTTACTACACTTTTGTATCGTAATAAATTGCTAGCCAGCCATAAGAAATGCAATCAAAAAGTTTATCTACAAACAAAGCCATTTTCAGCGCTTGCTTTGCCTGCTTTCAATCTCAAGCATTTGTGGAGCAAAAGTGCACTACACAATTTTTTTTTTTCCCCCGCAAGTTTTTAGAATAATTACAATGGCTATATAGCTAAATTATATTGAAATGATGAAGGCAACAATGATACTGATGAAGGTGATAATGATTAAGATTATGATGGTGGAGGCATGACGATAATGAAGGTGGTGATTATGATGATGGTCAAAGTGATAGTCCTATGAATAATAAAATTAGTTTCAGCTTTATCTTTCTTATGAATGCATTTTGTGCATGTGTGTACTGAATACTTTGTACCACTGTAGACCTGTTTTACAAGTTGCTAACAAAAAATAGACTCTCAAAGTATGCCTACAGTAATTATGAATAAGACTCCCAAAATAATGACACAGGACATTTATAAAGAACCTGAATACACAAAATATCTATCAATAAAAACCCAAGCAAGACCTTGCAAATTAGCCTATGGAAGTCTTTGAATTCAATTTTCAAATCCATTTTTTGTACTACATTTTAATCTGTATGTCTCTAACAGTTGACTTGTATAAAAAGGATTGATTTGAAGCAGTCTGCGTATAGAGTGAGCTTGTTTGAAAAGTAAGAAAAAATTAGATGTTACTGTGCCCTTTTCCACACATGATGGGAAGGTTTGGCTTTTGTATATAGCCTGTCCACAACAAGGTGATCATTGAATTCTTAAATAATATGAGATGATATTGACAATTCTCCCATTCTTAATTGACTTCACAAGTAGATAAGCTGAAAATCTTGTTCTTCATTGAATAATCACACATTGACATAATGATCTGAAAATGTAAAATAAAATCTCTAATTTTATGTGCTGTACTTATGTTATGGACCAAGAGCTTTCTGCAGGATCAAGGACAAGAGATTATCAATGTCAATACGCAAATTTGACGTAAAAACCAAGTGCATTTGTCTCACTAAGTGACGAAAAGACATTCACATTTCTTTCTAAAATCAGCTCATCAATCTTGCCCAATTTCAAGATAAAATTTTTAATTAAAACAAATGAAAAAAAAAAAGACCAATAGAAGTACACTTATAAATTTAGCTCCTCCTTAATGTTCCATTTTGCCTGAAAAAAAAAAAAAGCAAAGAAAAATACATCATATGATATTGATAACAGTGTCATTCTGAGACCAATCAAAATTATCCACAAGGTGCATTTTAGAACTAGAATATTTAACTTATTAGGTATGGAAGAACAAAGACTAGCTACAAAAGTTATGGCACATTATTCTTCTTTTACCTCTGCCAGTATTATGATGTATTTATGATTGCTTTTATAGTTTTAATGGTCAATCTGGTAACAATCAACTACCAAATCACTGCCAAGTAAATAAAGTAAACATGATCCACAAGAAAGAAAAATTATTCAATCATAAACCAAACACATTACCTCTCGGCGTTTGTAATAATCAAATATTTCTTGAGCATAGATGGACACATGGAACACATCATCTTTGTTCTCCTCATCAAAAGACAGCAGACTCTTCTCAGCAGCTCCTGTTGCTTCATCACTCCCCTCCTGCTCAAGGCAAAACAACTTTCTCATAATGCAAAAGAACCTCAAGGGACAAAATTAGTTTAGGTTTTACTGATTTGAAAAAACGTAAATATATATGCATTTTATATTGTGTGATGTCTTTAGCAGAAGTAATAAGCAAGTCCTACCTGCTACTGAAAAGGCTGAAAAGGGTACCTATCAATATATCCAGAAAAAAAAAGCCTACACTTTTGAAGCATATACATAATGTCATGCCACAGAGCAAACTTGGTCATTCAAATTCATATGATCATTATGTAAAAGGTATTTTTTTTTTAGTTCACAACCAAACCAAAAGATAAAAAAAGCTATGCTCACTAATGAAATTGAAAAATGAATGTATTTACCCAACAAAAGGGGGATTGAAAATGGTTCACAATCTGATGTACAATAAAAAAAAAATTGAAATACTAATAAAAAAATGGATAACTCACAATGAAAGAGAAATCCTCTTCCTCCCTGAGAACAGATGGAACAAAGAAAGATTAAAATATTGATCTATCTTAAGATTATTATAATATAATATTTATTGAATACTAAGCGGGCAATATGAGTAATTTGGCCCAACATCTACTAAAGAATTGATCAAATATTTGGCTCTTGTATGGGCCAGATGGTGTTTCAGACTTATATTCTCCATGGACATCCCTGCAGATCTTGCAGCAAGTCTGCCAACTATTGTGCCATCAACAACCTCAGTGAAGGATGCAGTTGTGCATTGATCAGCTACACAAGAATGACAAAATTAAACCAAGATTACTAAGAAAAGATTTTGGGTCCCTAAACTATTTAATAATTAAAGTCTTCACTCTGAGACAAGTCTAAGGTAGAAATGACATTGTGAAAATTTTCGATCACTGAAACATCCTGAAACTTTTCTTTAAGCTGTGCAATGTTAAAAACTGGGCCATTTGATTCTGAGCTGAAACGTTAGAATTTAAATAACTTTCAAATCTTCCTTGAAAGAATTGTCAGAGAAGAAGAAAGAGCTTCAGACAATTTCTCACCTTTTCAGAGAAACTGATGCATTGGATTCTTGTGACGATGTTACAGTTTCCGACACATTGAACAGAGCGGGGTCATGATGAGTTTTGTCTCTTCCAACCTCGTCCTTTACCTTTGCTTCTGCTTTCTCTTTCTTTGTTGTAAACTGGACCGATTGTTCAGCAGGGATGATTGACTTAGTCTTGGGCTTTAGGGGGCCAGTAATGGTTTTCTTTTTGCCATCTTTCGTAGTTTGTTCTTTTGTTGCCTGTATGACCCCAGAGAAGGACGTTGTGAATTAGTTTCAACAAAAACACAATTGTTTGTTTCAACTTTTTCTTTAAAAGTCTACGAACGGTAATGACCATTACGCAACGTAACAAATAATGAACAAAAATTAGAAATGTCAATTGATCTTGAGGGGAAAAAGAATGTTCATAAAACTAACATCTTAGCTGTGATGATAGACTTTTCCCTATTTTAGCACATAAAAACAGGCCTTTGATAGAATAATTCCTGCCCTCCCCAAAAAATTATTTTGAAAATATTTCATTCAAAACATACTTGCACTTGAACTGTATATTTTAAATTTTGTGTTATCAAACTCACATTTGTAATATCTCCAAAGGCAGCCCTCCGAGCTTGTCGGGCAGCAGCAGTATTCTTGGCATTTCCATCCACCTGAAAAAATGGCACAAAAGAAAACATAAGTATCTCATGAGATAAGAATGGGGAAGAGTTATTAAACAAGGGACCATCTATGAAAAAATGAAGATCTTTCAAGATTTGAACATGAGCAATTGCAAAAATTGTTATTTTTTTAAAACTATGTTTTGAAAAAAAAAATAAATAAATCTTCGATTACGAAATGAAAAAGGACAGTTGAGTATCAGTGAGGATCAATTATTTAACAGGGGTGCCAGTGGCCTTGGACAAAAAAAAAAGGAAACTTCACAGTAATAAATATTTTCCTCAAAGGTGTAGTTAAAGTATAATTGGCTCCTAAATAATAAAAAATAAGGCAAAAAGTCGGAAATCCTGTTAAAAACAGAAAATTGGCTATTATTAGTAGATCCATGTAAAAAAATTGGCATGTCTCTTGAGGAGTCTTAACTTTGTAGTGAATGAACTGTAAGTATTGATGGTCAACCATTTTACACTCACTATAATAAATATCCATTTGGTTTGTTTGGATGTTATTTGTCAATTAACATAGCAAGGACGCATCGAAAACCGATTTTTACAAAATATGCAAGCATTACTTCTTACACCATTATACCTCACAAACTCCACAGTAGGTTTATGTACTAAGTTTAATTTTTAAAAAACAGGAGAAAATCTTTCGAACATAATGATGACAAACCACATTTTGGTAAACCCCCACACAGACAACTGACTATATTACATAAAAAATCTAGGCTTAGATACTCGATTCCATTTAAAAAAAACTTTTTTTTTTGTTGCAGGTGCGAGTAACTCCTGATTATTCAATACACAAATATTAAGGATTTGCACAAAGGGGACATACCCCTGAGAAACTAAAAGAATCCAACTGGGAATGCTAAGCCCACAGAGACAATTTTTAAAGCTAAAAGCATAAATCTTCTAAGACTTTTAGACTTACTTTTTCAAGTTAAATAATTTAGCCTAAGCTTTTCCTTACTGCTCCAAGTCATGGGCTTATTATACAATATCAATAGTATTGTGACATAAAACTGCCTGTTTGTAAAATTCAGGTTCAAATCTCTACAACAAAAGAAAATCTATGCTTTGGACTGCTTTTCAACTTGTCCTATCACATAGCAGGCTAACCATTTAAGAATTTGAAAAAGGACAATTTCATTTTGCATTATCCGTCTTCTACTTCAAAAGTAATAACTGAATTGGAGCTGATCAACTAAAACTCCGCCGCCATTACAATCCAAAAGTATTGAGTTTGAATCAATTAATCCAAAAGCTTGGAGAATAACTTTGCTTAAATGAGCGAAAATACTTAATATTGACAATTATTTGGTTAACTTTAAAATTGTTCTCAGTAGAGAAAAATTGTCTTGTCAAAATTATGGAGTAACGCTTTGTATGCACAATCAGAGGTCTTTCCTAAATCGCCCTCTTCCAAAAGACTTGGAAGAAAAGGTACATTTTCATTTTCACACCCGAGCACCTTTGAACAGCTGCCAAACAGGAAAAAAAAAAAAAAATCATGGGGCAAAGTAAAAAACAAAAAGTACCACTTTAATTACACAACTTCACAATTCTTCATTTGCAACAGGAAAGACCAGGCCTAAAACAAGTTATGGAGTGACTGGCTTAGGAGGCAAGAAACCTGATCGATCTGGCAGATTGCTCTAGAAGACAAAGATTGACTTATATCAGGCCCAATGGATTAGCTAATGACCAGACATACTAAAGAGAGATCAGATGGGATTTAAGATTTTTTTTTTCATTATTCATTCAAATATTGATAACAGTGTGTATATGAAAACAAGGTTACATAAATTTCTTTTTGTATGACAGACCTCTCTCATATGAGGGACTGCCAAAATGTGTGCTGGCATTACAGTTATGTGCGAAAGATTTTCTACAAGCGGATCATTTTTTTTTAAAAGGATCTACTTCTGTTATCCAACTCTGCATGAATACTACCTCATTCATAAATACTCAATAAGGGTTTTCCCATTTATAATTGGAGATTCTTGTTTTCAAAATGCAGCGAAAAATGTTACCCAATTTAGGGGTCAACCTTTTGGCAATTGCTCATATATATATATATATATATATATAAACTTTTTAATTATCAAATCAGCTAAGATATTTCTTAGTATGGCAGCTGTAAAACTCGAACCTTGCATGTTGTATGAAAAATCAATGATTTTTTACAGACAAAAAAGAAAGTTTACACAAAATCCATATTTGGTAACAAGGTTTCCAGTCATATCAAAGGATAGACTTATGTTCAGAAGTCTAATTATGGGCTATTAACAATTGTTCATTCTATTAATGAGTTAAGCACATTCTCTATAGAAACTAAGAACCCTTAGCCATCAACCTATCAACTAACAGTGCATTTAGGAATATGGAGCTAGGCAAGACTTTCCGATTATGCACACAAGAAGTAAATTTGATGGGAGCGAGACTGCTGAGGGGCTGTTCTAATACAATCTTACACTTTTTGGGGGACTTTTACATTCATATGCACATGTACACATGCAACTCTACATTTATACAGAGAACTGGCAAAAATGGAAAATAAACATTCCAATATAGTTATATATTACACATGCACTATAACTATATTGGAATGTTTATTTTCCATTTTTGCCAGTTCTCTGTATAAATGTAGAGTTGCATGTGTACACTTATAGGAGAATGCTGTTGGATTGATTCATTTATCGAT
This sequence comes from Plakobranchus ocellatus, assembly GCA_019648995.1. Taxonomy (NCBI): domain Eukaryota; kingdom Metazoa; phylum Mollusca; class Gastropoda; family Plakobranchidae; genus Plakobranchus; species Plakobranchus ocellatus. The sequence continues at coordinate 104,516 of BLXT01006514.1, read as the reverse complement.
TGTATGTTAAGAATAGTTACGTCTCCCTTTTTGTGTTATTCTTTATGTTGACCTTTTCCCTTTTATTTCTTCCCCTATCAAAAGTAATTTTGCATTGGTTCAAGGACACCCACCCCCTCCAAGATGTAAGATTATATTTGAACATCACCTAAACAACTTATCACCATATAACCATTGGAGACATGAAAATAAAACATTCTTGAGACCACCTGCTCTTTATTTCTAAATTAATTGCTGCAATAGACCTCCAATGAAACTTGGCCACAGTTATCTAAGATGGTGATTTGGAGTGATCAATTTCTAGAAATTTCAAGATTTATTAAAATATATTTTTGGACTAAATTACTTGAAATTGTTGATAATTGGTAATTTTACAAAACTTAACAACCGACAAAAATTGCCTTCATTTCATAATTATTAATCAGAATTTCGATATGTTTGCATAATCTAAAACCTTTCCTAGTGCTGGCCTGTTTGTTTTTAAAGTATCAGAATAAGGACTGTTAATTGTGAGACAGCTTATAGTCTAGAAAAATTGCAAAGAGCATAATCCACAGTACTAAAAATATGGTAAAATGAAAGAGAGGACTGTGGTCACACGTGTGATAAGCAACTGATTAGGCCTATCTCAAGCTATGTCAAACAATAGATTTACAAGCCTTGAATGATACTTTGATAGTGAAAATTGAACAAATCTAGGCTTGAGCCTAAAATTATAACTTAAAACCATACAGAAACAAAAATCCTGAAAATTAGAATTTAGTGAGTCTCTTCAGAATTTAAGGCAAATAAGACTAGATCTACACTGTATCAAAAATGTTTATGGTTTTTAATCAATAACCAGATGTGCAGTCCCTAAACATCTCTCTCTAGCTCTTAGAGACCAGAATTCTGGTCTTGGAAAACTTTGATTCGCTTATGAGATCAGAAACTTAGATATCTTGTGAAAGTAGTGCTCATTATTTACAATAGGCCTCTGTGACCAGAGACCTCTTCATTTCATCAGTAGCTGACGATCTAGAAGTTGTTTAACCTGTCCCCAGTCTGATTCTATCAAAATCACATCGAAAATAGGCCTATATTTTGTAGATGCAAGACTAATTTCCAATTGGTCAAACCACACTCGTGCAACCATTAGGTCTAAAATGTGTGAAAAGATTATTTTTTTTTTCATCACTTGTCATACTTCAAACATCATCACTGAATTGGAGCTCAAATCAACAAAAACTGCTGCCGAGTGCCATTGCCATCCAAATGAATATAACTGAGAATTTTGTTTCCAAGTCACCTCAAATTCAAAGGAATTCTGACACGAGAAAACATAATTAGAAAATTGAATTTTGAAGCTTTAAATTCTTAAAACTATAAAAGATGCTTCAATTATGCACATTTAGCAAATCCCATTTTAGAATAACAAAATGAAGGGATTTTAGTCAATGTAAATTTCAGGGCCTTCGAAATAATTTAACCCAATCTTTTATAGTTCTTGGTAAAATAAAATAACTCAAATCACCACGATCTTGGATTTGTAATTGATCTGTTGTTTCAGCATTTAGAAATAAAGCTAGTGATCTCAAGAAATGTTTCAAAGCTGTTCCAATGAACAGACTGATGGCTATTTTTCAGCGTCTATTTCATCTAGTCTATCGCCAATCGATGGACTAATTTCTCTTCTCCAGGGCCTTCATTTAGTCTTCTAGTCTATTATCTATCACAGCAATTCCAGTGTTTCACATCATTATATGGTAAATGCTGACAGGTTGGTTAGCACTAATAGCAGTCTCGCTTTCATAATTTAGGCTACTTTTCTCATATAAATGCACATTCAGAAGTTTTGCCAGATAAGATAGATCAGGATAATCTGAGTTTCATGAATGGCTTAGTAATGTTTAGAAATTGATTTTATTGAACACTGCCTGTGACAAGGAGTTCTCTTAATTAGACTGAAGAATAGAAATCACTCCAAATTTTAACCAAAAGTTAAACAATTTCAGAACAATTTCGGAAACAATTTCAGAACAGCAATTTGATTTCTACAGTTAGATCTACAGGCTCTCTAACATCAGTAATCTCTGGAAGCTCCTTTTAATGATCTCACTTAACTAATCTTAAATATGACTATGAGCAATTTGCCAAAGGTGTACTCCAAAATAGTGTCACTTTTTACTGCATTAAAAAAAAAATCTACAAATAGAAAATGGAAAAGCCCAATTGAGTATCAGTGGCTTAGTATTCATGAGTTGGATAGCAGGAGTAGATCCATCAAAAAAAAAAAAAATTGGCCTGTCTCTACATTTGGTATTAAATGAGCTTAATTTGTGGAAGGGTGACCACTTTTTTGTGATATCATAGTTATGAACGAAACATTTGGTTGATTTCTATAGACAGCAAGGATGCAACAAAAACTAATTTTTTTAACATAAAGCAGTAGGCCTTTTTCGTATGCCATTACACTCTCAAAGTGAAAATTTATTGATGACTTCAATTTTTTCTGATACGACTAGTACAAAATGTTTGGCACATAATTGATGACAGCTCGAGTTTCGGCAAACCCTCATATACCCACCACCTACAGCCTCTAGAAAATTTCATTCAATG
>BLXT01006508.1:79062-93778 GCA_019648995.1 Plakobranchus ocellatus | reverse complement strand
GGGGGGGGGGGGGGAAGGAGGGCTCGAACCCGCGACAGAAGGGTCCCTGCAGATCTCAGGGGGGACTCGCTAGCCATTGTGCCACTGATGCCAGTCGGAGACAACCATAAAAATATTAAATGTTCTTTTGAATATCGATAAAGTTACCTATAACGATACTATTAAATAACGTGAATGGAGAGCCACAGCTTAAACCCGCAATTATTTTCTATGGAAACAAAGACTCTTTCTTATTAATGTAATGCAGATTTTCTCACCTAATAATGCGATGTACAATGAATATATTGCTTTTCCAACTAAGGAAAAGGAGGAGGGATGTAAGAGAGGGAATGAATGTAGTGTGGTGAAAACTTAGCCATACAGCACTGAAAACTTTTTTTTTTAGTCCCTATTATTACTTCTTAAGAAACTGAAAAAATTGCCGTACAAATACATTAATTAGAGTTGTCGTTTTCATGGAAAATGCAATGGCACAAATAATCGTCAATAATGATGCTTTTCTAAATTTTTTTTTTTCCTTTGAATCAGATCCAGTTTTGGAACAGGAATCAACCATTAGTTTTAAAAAGTAAAATTGCTAGAGAACCGCAACCTTGGAATCCGTTGTCTTTACACAGGAATCTAATATGATGATGCAGTTAAAAATAATCTTATAAATATCCATATAGAAAGAGTAAAAGACAATATACAATAACTCAAGCAGACGGCCACACCAACGCCCTGCAAAGAATTTTGAATCACAACAAAACTTTTTAATTTAAAAGCGAAAATATTCTCTTAGCATTTTGAAATCGATAGACATTGGACACACCGATTGAGGTGAAAATATATTGGAAATGTACGTTTTATCAAAAACGAAGTATTTATAATAAAACTAGATAAGTAAGAGAATTCAACCACAGCTCAAACTTATGAGAACAAGTACAAACTAAACAACGCAGAGTATACGTAACAACGTTTCGCCCATAAGGTTTTATCGAGTAAAAAAATGACCATCACAAATAAGATACCATAGATACTCGCTAGGCAAAAAAAAACCATGACATAAAAATTAATATAAGCTTAATGATCGTTATTTGAAATGAAAAAGTCCGTTACTGAAAAACATTCTTATAAGGTGTGAAAAAAGAAAAACTATATATTTATATATGTATAAATAACCTTGGACTCATTCGCCTTCACCATCCAATTAATGATTTTTAAAAAGCTAAAATATTATAAGTTATCGAAAATTTACCGTTCGTGATAATTTAATATGCCCATCTTAATATTAACTACTGTTTGATGGAGGGCTCCGCCACTACATGATCCAGTTTTAAAAGGCTGTAGTTTGCTTTACAATTTTTTTTTTTCGCCATGTCTCGCTCTCTCTCTCTCTATCTCTCTTTCTCTCTCTCTGTCTCTCTATTTTTTGTCTCTCTCTCTCTCCATCTATCTATCTATCTATCTATCTATCTATCTATCTATCTATCTATCTATCTCTGTCTCTCTCTATTTTTTTTCTGTCTCTATCTCTCTCTCCCTCCCTCCCTCTATCTAACTATCTATCTCTCTCTTTTTCTCTCCCCCGTTCCCCTTTTCTCTCCATTTCTTTTCTATCTTTTTTCCTTCTATTTACCCTTTTCCCTTCGGTAAATTGCTATTTCGGTCAAGGGAGAAAACAAAAACATTCACCTTTTACACCATAAGGCTAGAAAACAAAAACACAAAGAGCTTAGGTTGCATACAAATATCTTTATATTATCTGAATTTCATCTTATTTTATAATCGTTTTTCATTTAATTCTGTCTTCTTTTTTCACTTCTCTGACTTTTTAAAATGTTGAAAACAATCACAATTTTTATCTGCAAAACGTAAGTAAAATGCGAATAAAATGACTCACTTTTTTTGTTTCTTCTGTCACATACAATAATTAAGGACAATATTGATCATTAAAATTTATAGCGAGTGCGGAAGTAAAGACGAAAGCAAATTCAACTCCTACAGTTTGTTCAATATAAGAAAGTCAGTCAACTTTGTTATTTTTTTTTTATACACTCACCACAATAGTCCGGAATCTGAAAATCACCCGTGGCTTCATTATTCTCAAAGAGGTCCGTAACTCAGATTGAATGGCAGGGATTATAAAAGACCCGCAAAAATGTCGCAAGTAAAAGGGGACGTAATGAAAGAATAATGCACTGCCGCGTTCACCTTTTCTCTCATTTCCTTTTTCCCCTTCTTTCCTTCTCTTTATCCTTTTTTCTTCGATAAATGGCTATTTCGGTCAAGGAGGAAAATAAAAATATTCACCTATGACCTTTTAAGGCTAGAAAACATGAGCGCTAAAAGCTTAGGTTGCATATAATGATCTTCATATTATCTGAATTTCGTCTTATTTTACAGTCGTTTTTCCTAAATTTCTCTCTTCTTTTTGACTTCTCTGACTTTTTTAAAATGCTCAAAACAATCACAATATTTATTTGTTTAACCGTAAGTAAAATGAGAGTAAAATGACTCACTATTTTGTTTCTCTTTTTACATACAATAATTAAGGAAATATTGATCACTAAAACTCATAGTAACTGCAGTAATAAAGACGAAAGCAACCTTAAATCGCAGAGTTTGTTCAATACAATAGTCCGGAATCTGTAAACTGCCCAGGGCGTCGGTGGCACAGTGGTTTGTGAGTCCGCCCTGAGATCTGCAGGGACCCTTCTGTCGTGGGTTCTCTTTCTTCTTTTTACTAGAAACGAGAGGCTCTCACAACGACCGAGTGCTGAAGATCAAACAAGATCCTTCAGAAAAAGAAAGAAATAATAAGGATCTCTCTCCACAGAAATCTGACAGACTGATTCGAGGGAGATACTTCAACTACAAACTGGACTCCACTGACCAATGGTCGAAGCAAGGGAAAGACAACCTTCTTGTATGATAAACTTATCTATTTATTTACTTATTTCTCACTTTCTACTACTACTCCCGTTATTCCATCAATCCCTCTTTTTAAATATTTTGTTCTGTTTTCCCGCTTCTCTTCAACCCCAACGCATCAAACCTGTCTTTCAATCCCTTCTTCTCTTTCTCTCTCTCCTATCCCTTCCCTCTCTCCTTCCCCTTTCCCCTCTTCCCTGCACTCTTCCCTTTCCTCCTTGCACTCTCCAGCCCCCTATTCTACCGCCTTTCTCTATCCACATGTTTTTATTTAAATTTATCTAGTTATTATTTCTTCTCCTTTTTTCTTCTTCTTTTGTTTTCAGGGATAGGCCGTGAGGAAATAAGATAATAGAAAAGCTGATCATATGCAGCTCTCCCAAATTTTGTGTAAAGTCTTTCCAAACACTTCCTGGACTCCGTCGCCCCTACTTCTACATCTTTGACTCTCTGCTCCCCTCCCCCTCCCCTTTGCAACCTTTCCTCCGTTAAATAGGATAGGAACTTAGAGAAAGAAAGAACTACTTCCCTCATGGCTATGACATGGCATCCCTTTAGACCCCTGTCTCCCTCTTATTCCTTTGTTTTTATGATTGATTTATTTGTTTATTTGTGGAAATATTTTATTTTACTTTATTTTATTTCCATTTTATATCATTTGTGAATGCATTAATATTTTTTTTATTCGTATTTTAATTTTATTTCCCCTCCCGCTTTCTACACCATACCCTCATACCCACACACATAGTTTCCCCCTTTTTACTGCAGGTCTTGTTTAGAATCTCTTATAGGAGCCTTAATCTCCCCCTTATGGTCAAATTAACCCTTTAGGTAATAGATTTACCGTAATATAGGGCCTACTTTCTCTTCATTTTACCTTTCCTAACCCCTGTTGTCTTCTATCCATGGCCTGTATCGCGAGAAACTTGGCAATGTGAAACAACATAAGAACCCCAAGAAAGCAAGAGGAAGAAAAATTTAAGGTAGTGATTGCTAGTAAGTTCTTACTTCAATCCTTTCCCCTCATCTTCCTCTTCCCATAACCCTCCTCTCGCTCCCCCCCCCCNNNCCCCCCCCCCCCCTCCCCCCCCGGACCAAAATAAATCTTACTTTCTTTTTCCCCTTATTCCGCCTTCTTTTTCTCTTATGGCCCCCACCAACCTTTCTATTCAATTGCCTTCTCTTCCTTTCCCTTCCCCAACTTAGGCTGGCGTAGACATGTGACTAATTTTCTTTCTCAGTTTAATACAAGAAACATAGTAATGGAGTATAACGTTTTGCGTTACAAAAATATAAAATAGGTTTTCATTAAATTTGACATATCATGTTTCTATACCAGTAATGGATATCAACCAACGTGTTTTAATGTCGGTTTCCCTCTTTTTTTAATGTGTGTAGTTTCAACTTTAATCATAATCGTTCCTTCTGGATCCTTGTGGTAAGCCCTACGAAGGTTTTCTGATTGGTGGAGACATCTCAAAAACTTACATAGGTCTCAATGTTTCATGCTCTGAATATGACAATAGCTATGCTTTTGTTGAGGTGTATCTTTATTATAGCCTGTCCACGACAAGACCATCTCAAGTTCTCAGGTGCCCCGTCGGGCCAGGGCGTCGGTAGCATGACTCAAACCCTGCAGATCTCATGGCGGGTCATTATTCAATATGCCACCAATGTCCCCTGCTTTCGTTGAAGGTCTGGAACTTCGACTTCTTAAAAAGGCTAGGGAAGAAAGAATCTCTTTCAAATATCAAATATGTGCATAAATCAACCACAAAGAATTCAATAGTTTGCAAGGAAAGCCAATAATTAAAAATATTAAAGAGTAAGGGAAAAAACGAGATTGGAGAAAACAAGGAGGAGGAGGGGTGGAAAGGGAGAAATAAGTAAAAAATAAAAGATAAATTATACAGGAACGTTGACTTGTTCCCTACTTCGATCACTGGTATAGGGAATCCACTTTGTTGTTGGAATACTTCCATTGACTCAGTTTGTTAGGTTTCTATGGTGAGAGATAGAAATAGAGTATGAGATAAGGTAAAAAGTGTCTTAAAATTAGGAGAAGACAAAATATGAGAAAGGGTTTTTTTGGGGGTGGGGTTGGGAGGGAGAAGCAGGTAGTCGAGGAGGTAGTAATAGGAGTGAGGGAGTTCAGGGGATCTTCGGAAAGGAGTTACTAAAACATGGGAAGAGTTGCAAATTACCAGCTTTTCTATCATCTTCTTTTTATCTCGGCCTATCCCTGAAAAAAGAGAGGCAAAAAAGAGAAGAAAAGATAATAATATTAATTATTATAAAAATAAAACTAAATCGCATTTAAATATAACACTTATACCACGCGCTTTACATTTTATACAATGCACAAGGCAACAATGCAAAATATAATTACATTTAACAAAGCACCATGAATGTTACAGGATACAGTTTCACACATCCTCTCTCTGATTGTTCCTCCCTATCTCTCCCTCGCTTCAACTCTAAAAGGATATTTTACGGTAAACAAATGAATAGAGGGGAAGGGTAGTAGGTGGAGAGTGCAAATAAGGAAAGGAAAGAGGAAAAAAGGGAAGGGAGGTAGAGAAGTTGGAGGGTTGGGGTTAGGAACAGCGAGGAAGGGGGAAAAGTGAAAAGGAGATTTGAGGAGTAAGAGAAAGAGGCGTATAAAGAAATAATTTAATATAATCAGACGACTAAATATGCAAGAAGTTTGGCCTTTTCCTTGACCTGTTTCGACCACTGCCAAGGGACTACAGTTTGTAGTACGGGTATTTCTACCGACTGAGTGTACCAGATTTCTGTGGACAGAGATCTTTTATTATCTCTATTTTCTCCCTTAAAGCTCTTGTTTGATTTCGGGCGGCCGTGCGTTGTGGGAGACTTTCATTTCTAAATAAAATAAAGAAAGAAAAAAAAATGAAAAACGAAGAAAGCAGCGTGAACTTGTCTTTTAGTGCATTGTTTTTTCATTACGTCCTCTGGTTTCTTGCGCTATCATGCTGAGGAATAATGCCTTGTACATCTCGGCTGTTCAATTCAAGCTGAGCTGCGGACCTCTTTGAGAGCTGTGACGTTCCGAGTGATTTTTCAGAGCTCCGTACTTTTGCTGTGCGAATATAAAAACATCAGACAGTTGCCTGGCTTTCTTGCATTGACTATTAAAAATGGGACTTGAGTAAGAGTCCTCTAATTTCAAGGACAAGGCTATAAACAGTTTCAGCTAGATGTGTTTGCAGCAATACACTCAGTTGATTAAAGATAATGTTCATTTTAGGGGCTTCGATTCAGGACCTTAATCAGAGGTCCTTGTTTAAATCGATTTTAGGCCCATTTTTCAATATAAAAAAAAAACCGCAATGTCTTAAAGGGAAAAAAGAAAAAAACAACAAAAACTGATTTGCAAATCATCCGAAAATTTGTGCGTTTATCATTATTTAATTTCCTATCAATTGAGTTCAAAGTGGATTCTGAGTGTGTTTAAATGAGCGAAACATGATTAAAAATGCACTATGTTTACTTTGCAATTTTTCGCATGATATTTCCTGCAATGGTTCCTAATATAAGTTAACAAAAGTATTTTGGAACATTAAAGAAAGGATAGTTTTAAGAATGTATTGCGCACTAACAGTCGTTCGGAAGCTACAAATGCGTGATCAATTGGAGGGTTTGAAATCATCACCTTTTTGTTATTTCTTTCCTTCGAGTTTTTATAGAAGCAAGAAGAAAGAGAAATTAGAGCAAGGGACTTCAGAAAATGTTCCGAAAGGTGCTATTAAAAGATGGGAAGAGCTGCATATTGTCAGCTTTTCTGTTATCTTATCCTATCACAGCCTATTCCTGAGAAAAAGGAGAAGAGAAGACAATATTTAAAAAAAAACAATAGATGGTGGAGAAAGGGTAGAATGAGAGGGGGGTAAAGAGTGCAAAGAGAAAGGGAAAAAATAATGTGAAGGGATAAAGGGGGAGGGGGAGAAAGAAAGGATAAGGTAGAGAAAGAGAGAGAGAGACAGAGAGAGCGGAAGGGATAGAGGGAGAAAGAGGTTTGGATGGGTTTGAGGTGAAGAATGGCGGGAAAATGGAAGAGTTAAAAGAGGGATTGGGGGAAATAAGAAGAGGAGATGTACAAAAGGAGAAATAAGTAAATATAAATAGGCAAATTATTATACGAGGTGATTGGTCTTTTCTTTGTTTCGATCTCTGGACTAGGGTATTCACTTTACCTCTGCTTGATTTCTGGAGAGAGAGAGAGAGAGAGAGAGAGAGAGAGAGAGAGAGAGAGAGAAAGAGAGAGGGGGGGGGGGTTATTACATCTTTTCTCCCCTCGGGACTCATAATTCATCTTCGGCACTTGGGCGTTTTGGGCGATTCTTGTTTCTAGATAAAAAAAAAGAACGGAAAATTCGAAGATTACACTTAGACCTTTTTTATCGAGTCACGATTCAGATCAATAAACATAGTTTAATTAAAGTGTCCCTGATGCTGCAAGCAAGCTACACATAACGTGCAGATTTTAGTATATTAAATAATTAAAAAAATGACAGTGTATTCATTAAAACGTTCGGCTTTTGGCTTCTTTAGTAAACATAACATGATGACATTGACACTATTATTACGCTTTTTAAAGAAAACTGATAGGGAAAAAATATCACCTGTCACGAGGCTAATGAAAAAGTATAAGAACTTATCCGGCACACAACTAGTACTAGTTAAATTTTTACAAAGTTGATGTTTCAATTTTCGAAATCCTGCGGAAACATATTATACAAAGTATTTATGTATTTATACTGGCTCTAAGCTAATTTAACCTCTCGGTGTTTAAATGTTCTCCAACTGGAAAATGTTGCTTAAAACAATAAAATTATGTAACTTTTAGTAAATAGAAACTGCACCAGGAAGGCAAGAAATTTTGCCAGATTGGAAAAAAGATCCCAATCAAACTTACTATCAAGCGTTTTTTGAAAACGAAATCTACGATTTTTAAGTTGCTTTCTTCTTTACTATGAGTTTGGGTCATCAATATTGTACTTAAATATCGAATGTAATAGTGAAAACAAAAGAGTGACATGGTTTTGTCCCATTTTACCGGTTATTTTGAAGATTTGAAACAAAAATGAGATATTTTAAACATAAACAAGTCAGAGGAGTCTAAAAGAAAAAAAAAAGTAAGGAACACTTTTAAAATAAAATACAATTCAGACAGTGTAAAGATAGGCCTATCTAATATGGAAACTAAGCTCCATTTGTTTCTTTCTTTTTTTCTTCTTGCCATATGGTGTTATGGTTGAATGTTTTTGTTTTGTTGCTTCACCGAAATGATAATTATTATGAAAGAGAAAGGGATAAGTTGTGAATTACAGAGAACGAAAGAGAGGAAGAGGAGAAATTGATAGAAAGGAGGGAAAGTGGGAGGAAAGCAAGAGAAAGAGAGAGAAAGAAAGGGAGAGAGAGAGAGAGAGGGAGGGAGAGAGAGAGAGATAGAGAGAGATAGAGACAGAGAGAGAAAGAGAGAGAGAGAGAGTCACATGGTGAAAACAAATTGTAACGCAAACCACAACCTTTTAATTACCCACAGAAACTGGACTCTGCAGTGACGGAGCCCCCCATAAGAGATTAGTCAGAATTTAGAAGGCCATCTAAAAGATAATAGGACCTAAAATTTTGATGACTCATGATATTTAGCTCCTGATTATCGTTTGTAAGCTGTAGATGATGAAGTCTAAAGTTTGCAATCGCCATCTTTACGCTTTGTTTAAAATAAAACAATCGGAGTTTTTGCTCCGATTTTCGCGGTTTGGGCGCTTTGAAAGAATATTATACAATTGTGAAGGTCACACATAAATGCAGGAGACGGATGTTTATACATTGTGAAACACGGACAGTAAAGGCCTACATTATTTCAAGGGATTTTAGAAAATGGATTTCATCAACAGTGATCAAAATGTTGAGTCCCAATCTTTACCTACTGACAGGCTTGTTATTTTTTGTTTTTATCAATTTCATTTCTTCCTTTTTTTATTTTATTTAGTAAAGAAGACTTCGTTTTACAAGTAAATATTTCCAATGCATTATATCGACTTCCTACGTGGCTGATGCGTATTGTACATTGAAAAGGGTGTACCATGTTCACTTCTCAATTTATTCGCATGATAACTCTGGCTTACTAAATAAGTTAACAAAAGTATTTTTTAGCATTAAAAAAAGGATAATTTTAAGAGAATTTAGCTCACTTTAATCGTTTGTACGAAAAAAAAATGCGTGATCAAGTCGAGGGTTTGCAAGAAAGGCCTTTTTGCTAATTTTTTTCCTTCGAATTTTTACAAAAGTAAGAAGTCAGAGAATTCAGAGCGAGAGAGTCCATGAGATGTTCGGTTATTAAAACTTGGGAAGAACTGCATAGTGCCTACTTTTTCTTTCATCTTATACTATCATGGCCTATCCCTGAAGAAAAAAGAAAGAAAGAATAAGAAAAGATATCTCAATAAATAACTGTGGATAGAGAAAAGGAGGAAAGTGGAAAGAGTGCAAGGAGGAAGGGAAAGAGTAATGTGGAGAAGACAAAAGTGAGAGAAAGAGGGACAGGATCGGATAAAATAGGAGATAGAGAGAGAGAGAGAGAGAGGGGGGGGAAGAGAGAGAGAGAGAGAGAGAGAGAGAGAGAGAAAGAGGAAAGGAGGGAAAGAGAGGTTTTAATGGGTTGGGGAATAGGGAGGAAAAAGTAAAAAAGGGATTTGGAGAATACGCGGAGGAGGGAAAGAAAGGGAGAAACAAGTAAATATGAACAGACACATCATTATACAAGAAGGTTAACCTTTTCCTTGTCTTGATCTCTGGCCCAGAGGAATCACTTTGACTCAGCCAGATTTCTGAGAAAAGAGAGATGATATCTTATAATATCTTCATTTTATTTCCCTCAAGACTATTGCTTCATCTTCGGCGCAAGGTCATTGTGGGAGCTTGTTGGTTCTAGGAAAAAGAAAAAAGAAGGTTAGCGAGGCATTCTTTTTTGGTTACATCCCCTAGATTCTCGCGATACTCATGCGGAGGAGTTTGTGCCTTGTTTCACCCCAGCTGTCCAAGCTGAGTTGCCGAACTCTTTAAGAACTGTGACGCCACGGTAACTTTTCAGAGTTCTTTATTATTGTAATACAAATAATAGAACATCCCGAGGTTGTCTGGCTTATTTACATTGAACAGCAAAATTGAGGCTCGAGTAAGAGCAGTTTAATTTCAAGGACAAGGCTATTAACAGTTGCAACCAGATTTGTTTGTTTTTCAGCAGTACATTCAAGTAAGCAAAAATATAATTCTTCATTTTGGGAACATAGATTCAGAACCTCAGTCAGAAGCCCTTACTTTGATAGATTTTGAGGCCGCTTTCAAAGCCGTTCAAAAAATAAAAGACAATATCTGAAGAAAAAAAAATAAATTCAAATGGAAACAAAACTTTTATTTATTTATGTTCCTATCAATTGAGTCCAAAGTGCATTTTTTAATCATAGATGTTCTTCTATATGATATAATGGAGCTAGGTCAACAAATAAACGAACAGGATAATATCAACATGCATACAGCTCAGAAAATAAGAAGACTTCGCATTACAAAAAAAGAAATGAAAAAAATTACCACGCATAATATCGCGTTCCGACGTAGCTGTACGTATTGAATATTGTCAAAGGGGTGGTTAAAAGAGCGAAAGACGACTAAAAATGTATTTTGTTTACTTCATAGTTGATTCGCAGGATGACTCTGGGTTTCTTTATTAGTTAACGAAAGTATTTACGAACATTAACAAATAATAATTAAAAAATGTTTAGCTTACTTATACAGTTATAATAATTATTCTCGTAATAATTATTCTTATAGAGGCTAGAATGAATGCCCAAGTACAGTTTGGTTTAATTTGTTTTGTTTTCTCGGAAACATGCTTGTTCCTCAACCATGATGTTTTTCACTTTGCTTTCAGCTTGTTTGGATGATTCTTAACATAAATATGTTAGCATGGCTATAAGGCTGATGGTACGAACGTTTTGACCCAGTAAAATATTCACAATAAATATATATAAATGTATTGGTTATGTGTTTATATGGTCTGTAAAAGTTAAAGTAATCTTAAGCTTTCAGGTCCCCCATCAGGCTCAAACCGGTGGCTCTAAACACGCAAAAAAATATAACAATATCAATCTAAATTTAGTACTGAAAAGACATTATAAAACTAGGATATATATAAACAGTCTGTAGAATTTTAAATCGATATCTAGTTGTATGCAATGATTATCAAGTGATAAGTCAGCATTTATGAAAATGAATAATGACAGTTAAACCCGACTGGTGTACGAAACGATGAAAAAGAAAAAAACTAAAAATAGTTTCCAAAGTAAACAAAAAAAAAATGCATTTAAAATGTACTTTATGGAATCAAAAAATAAATGCATTTACAATCAATTTTATGGATTCAGAAAAAGGGGTATTTAATGAGATTGCAATGTGATTTTTATGAGCTTAATTCATTTTACTTAGTTTGAATGAAAAAAAAACCAAAAAAAAACCACAAAAACACACAAGCATATGTACACAAAAATTAAGTATTGAATAAAAGATCAAGTCGGTTATAAAAGTTACTCCCTTTTTGTAGAGTTTATGTCGGCTTGTGGCGCTCTGAGCACACCCGCTGTATATAGCTGTGTACTTGAAAATGTGTGCAGGGCACATAGAGGTAAAATCATTATAACCTTGAGTAGGTATATCATTATATACGTTTTGAGCAACAGTAGATATACAATAATATACCCAAACACTCTGTTGCATAATCTCTGTCTCATTTTCCTTAACTCTTTTAAAGCATATTGGTTTTTCCTGCAAACTGGTGTTTTCGCTGTGGTTCATTTCTGCATCTATTAAATTGATATTTGAAAAAGATTTCTTCCTCCCTAGTCCTTTTGGTGGTGTCGATTACAAGTTCCAGACCTTTAACAAAAGCAGAGAGGGTTGATGGCACTCGAAAAATAGAACTCAACAACAGCATGACCATTTTCATGTTTAAAGTTTGATACATTGGAACCTATACAGGCTTTTGAGATTGCTCCAATAATAACAACGCCTTCGTTTGGCTCTAGCACAAGGATCCAGAAAGAATGAATAAATAATTAAATAAAGGAATAAATATAAAGATAATCAAATCAGTAAATAAATCAATGAATCAATGGCTTTTATGACACGAACATTTAAAATACAGCATATTTTCGAAGAAGTAAAGTAATTTCAAAATTAAGCAAATAAATGTGGTAATGGAAAAATACACAGTGGTTGATGTAGGGATGAGGTAGGGAAGAACATTCTTAACAATTCTAATCTATCCAGGGGAAGAAGCGAAATACAAAATCATAAACAAAAAAAAAGGTCAAGATAAAATCCGATACAACTAGAGAAGAATGGATTAATCAAGAATCTCAGAATCAGAGCAAAAAAGCCAAATATAGACAGTAAATTCATGCATGCTAAAATAAACGACGTAAAGGGTAAGAAAATTAAATGCCGTAGCATTGGCTACATCAAATTAAAAGACGGAACAATGTTAATAGAAAGAAGGAAACACTAAACAGATGGTCATAATATGTTGAAGATCTTTTTAAAGATGGAGGTGTGGAAGACCTGAAATAAAGAAGAGCCTTGATGGTCCAACTATCCGTAAGAAAGACGTAGAGGCAATACAAGCGCAAACGATAATTAGAAATGTCATAGGACCAGCCATACCAATAGAAATAATATAGCACTAGATAACCTAGAAATAAATCTGAAGACAAAAATCCTCATTGATGCAATACACGACAACGGTACAATTGTGGAATATCTTTGTAAATTTGTTTTTATAGTTCTGCATAAGACGCCAGGGGCAGAAGAATGTGAACTCCATAGAGCAATCACTTTAACGAACGAATTTACTCAAATTCTGTTAAGTGTTTTGGTGCATAGAATGCACAAGAGTCTAAGACGGCAAAAATCAGAAAAAAATTTTGGCTTTAACTCTGATAAAGGGACTAGAAATGCAATATTCACTTTGTCGATGCTTATCGAAAGGTGTATAGAAACGCAAATAAGACCTCTATCTCTACTTCACTGATTATTTTAAGGCTTTTGAAAAATTAAAACATAAAAGACTGTTTCATACACTAAAAAATTAGACATCGATGGAAAATATATGAAAGTAATTAGAGATCTTTACTGGGATCACACTGCATCTGTAATATTTGAAGGAGAATAAGTTGATTTCGAGTCCATCAAAAGAAGTGTGAAGAAAGGATATGCAATATTACCTAATCTTTCACCTATTTGTTAAAAAAATTTAAAGAAAATTGATATTTCCGGCTTAAAAAATAAATGGAGTACAATCTTATAATCTGAGATATGCAGATGATATAGTTTTAATAATAAAATCTGATAAACAGCTACAAAAACTTTTAGATACTGTCGTTTTAGAGAACGAGAAAATGGACCGCGCCTGTCTTTGAAATAAAAAATTCAAAAACAAACACAATGCATGGTCATCTCAAAGAAAGCCTCTAACTTTAAATGCAATCTCGTTCGCAAAGGGGTAAAATTAAAATATCTCGGCTAGCTGATAAATCAGAAAGTAGATGCACAAATGAAATAAATAACATAATAGACATGGTCAATATTGGCAAATAGAAACAAAAATATGGAAACTAAAAGGAGGCTAATGATAACATAAATTTTATATGGTCAGTTCTATTATACGATGGTGAGTGTTGGACAATAGAGAGGGAAACAGAAAAAAAACTAGTAGCAGTAGTGATGTGATTTATCAGTATACAATGAAGACTTGATGGACGGGAAAGGTCCTATAAATTAGAATTGAAAAAGGAAGATTTTGAGCGATCACTAATTACAAGAATAAGATGGAGGCAACTATAATTTTAGAACATATTTGTCGTCAAAAGGGTTTGGATCTCTTAGTAATAATTGTAAAGATTGAACGCAAAGAATATATTTTATTGTATAATAGTTTTAACTATTGGGCAATGAGTAAGAGTAGCAACAACTTTATAATGTCAACTGGGGATATAATTAAGTAGAGAAACATGATCCCTAATGTCTGTATCAGACAGGTCACCCAAAGAAGATGAAGATAGAAGCGAGAGGAAGGAAAGGGAAAGAAATAATATATATCGAGTGGTGAGGGGAGGGGCAGAGAGGAAAAAAAAAGGCTGAAGTAGGAGGAAATGAAACTGAAAAGGGGGCGGGGTAGAGGAACGGAGGTTAAGCGAAGTGAGTAAAGGTTAATTTTAAAGAATATAGCGCTGAGGAGTTTGAAATATATTTAAGGGAAGAGGGGGAACTGGGAAAGGGGAGACACATAGTGTGAACTTGCCTACAAACTATCCTAACTGCCATAGGAGAAAATGCATAGGGATCCACCGACCGTGAAAGATCGGATCTCAAGCAACATCAAGTTTCACCAATAAGCTGAAACATCGGGGGCTACACCCTGCGAACGGAGCCCAACTCACCCGAAAACATGCAAGGAGGAAGATCATAGCGCTTCTTGTTACCTTCAAGGTTTTAGAGAAAAGGAAGACTTAGTGACGACTTTTACTTAATTTCCTCTTCTTCTTGCTTTGTTGGGTTCTAATTTTGTTTTGCGTCCCCTAAGGTTCTTGCAATACTTATACGCAGATTAAAGCGGCACGGATAGAAGACAACAGGATGTAACAAAAACTAGACTTAGGGTTTGTTATTGAACGCACATCAACTCGAGAGTTCTAGAAAGAACCAGTTTAGGGGGAGTTAA
>BLXT01006498.1:81743-100789 GCA_019648995.1 Plakobranchus ocellatus | reverse complement strand
CAAATTTCACTTTCTGTAACTTCGGGAGGCATCTTTCAATAATGGAAGAGCACCTCAAAGTTCCCCCACCCCTTTTTCTTTAAGAGGGGTCACATTTGCTAAACCCATAGATAGTGTTGGAAAAACCACCTTGGGTTTATGTTGGTCACCTACAAAATGAGTCGAGTTGCAGTTCTGCATGATTGACTTTGATTAAATGAAAAATGTTAACTAGGATATGAAAACTAATCGCTTTTATGTTGAGAATTTTCTTTAGACATGCCGTAAAGTTTCTGTTCTTAAAGTATTGTTAACTGCAATATTTTGTTTTACTCCAAGTGTTTAAGACCCACAACTTGACTCATTGTGTGAGACTGATATACACATATTTTCCCACATTTAAATCCTTTTTGCGTGCGAAGGGCCCTCGTTAACCCAAAACCTTCTTGTTTCCATCAACAGGTTGTTATCCTCACTGGCTGGAAGCCTGGCTCAGGCGCCACCAACACGATGCGCATCATCGCTGCCCACGACGAGTCTGGCAAAGAACTGCTCCCGCCTATTGTAGGCATGAGTTCTGTCCCTTCCTTTGGCAAGGGCTTGGACGGCAAGGCCCATTAGAATCTAGATCTACTTCATCTTTCGAATTTTTCTTTTTTTGTGTGTGTGTATTTTTTTAATTTAATAGATTTCCTTTTTGACTTGTATGAGGAGGAATGAGTTGTATGTGGAAGGGGTTAAAGAGAGTTTTTGTTTTGCTTGCGGCAGGGAAGTGTATAGAGGCTTTGATCCAGAGAGATAAATGTTGTCACCTTAAAGTTTTTTGTACAGTAGTAGAGCATCGCTCTGCCTGGAAGATGAAACGAAATGTCCCTCATGTATTAGTTGCTCACCATTTTTGGCATGGATGTCTGTGCGGTTATTACTTCTGTGGTAGCGTCGATGTCTGCTATCAATAAAATCATGACCGTTTCCTAACCACGGTAGGCCATGTCCTTTTCTTTTTTTTTTGTTTGTTTTTCTTAAAGTTAATTATTGCTTCTGCTGTATCTGAGCTTTGTCCCACCTCGGCACACTAAACATGTATGTACAGGTTTTCCCTCCCAGAGATTGATTTGCCATGATTAATATTTTTCTTGTTGTATAGCACTCTTGAGGCATATTTTCTTAAAAAAAAAAAAAAAAAAACTATGGGCTGTCAAATCCAATGTCTTTTATCTTCTTGTGCCCTTTTTAATCGCTATTCTCTGAACTCTCCTATTTTTTGACTTTCACTTCATACTTTAATACTTCATACTTTCATATGAAAGTTCATACTTTCGGTCCCATATAACTGAGCAAAGTAAAAAAACAAAAACACAAAAAAAAGATAAAGCAAAAAAGTAGAAAATTTTGTTGTTGGTTATTTTGGGGTCACTAATTACAGAATTGGTTTCCTTTTTTCAAACTGCTTTAAAAATGGTTAAATTCTTCAACATTTTGCTCAGCTTTAGACTATGAGCCTCCCATTTTTTATTGTGTTGAAAAAAAGCTTTAGCAGCTTCAGTGTTTTTACAATATGACATGCTGACAAGACGAACATGATTTGTGAAGTCCTATCATAGAAAGTGTTGGATTCAAACGGTTTAGAAACGTGATTAAAAGATGGCATATGCATATCATACTTTTTTGAGGGTTTTTTTTTTTCAATTCTTGAATAACTATCGATTTTTTTTTTTCTTTTTGCATTTGTTGAGTGAAAGTGTGTGTAGATAAGGTGAGAACACACTAGCAGAGATGCACAGTGTTGGTGAGAGCCACACATGAGCTGGAAGGTTCATGATTGTAATTAATCTTGAGACTGATCCTTACAAGTTTGACGTCACATTTGAAACTTTTGAGGGAAAAAAAAACCCTCAAACTTCTTATGCTGAGATCTCAGCATAGAAACAATACATCTGTATCCATTTTTTTCCTGTCTTTAGAAAACCCCAGGGATTAAGTTCTGAGGCTATCTCTGCGGTTGCCAAATGAAAAGCAGTGTTGTCCACAGACTTAACACTGAGTATCCTGCTCCTCATTTGACTAGGCCAGTTATTCCAAAGGTTTGAAATGCTCCAAATGTAACTGAAGACTCTTTAGGCCTGGTCTCAAGGCGTGTATTATACTATACTATACTATATGATATTCCAGTGCTTTTGATTCCTTTTCATTTTTATGTGAGTTACAAGAGATTGAGATGCATTTCTATCTAAGGGTTAATATTGCCAGCAGTGTCATTTCAATACTTTGATTGATCTGATTTGTGTGGGTGTGTGTGGGGGGGGTGGGGAGGGGCTGCTGCTGGATCTGAAGTAGATTGTAAACGGCAGATTAAATATAAGCTGAATGTTAAAACAAAAGCAAAGCGTGACGAGCTCATGTTCAGCAGGTAGATTTTACAAAAGTTTCAGACCCCCCAAAAGTTTATAGGAGGCTTTTCAAAGTGGATCTTGTTCCTTTGTATAGAATATTGGGATTTTCTCAATATTTGTTTGTCACCCTTTTAAAAAATAAATTTTTGGAGGTTTTTTTGTGCTTCTATTTTGAAAGATTTCTATACAGACCAATAGGATGTGAGAAATCGCAGTATTCATAGATATGACATTCAAAATGTTTATACCTCTTTTTAAGTCTCAAGGCCAGGAGCAAGTTGCCATTTGATCATCTTAATTTGTTTTTTTTGGGGTTTTTTGCCAACATATAAAATGTTTCTAGAACTTGTGGATAAATATGCAAATCAGTCAAACTTTAAAAGTATCCATATGCATTAAGTCAGATCTCAAAAAATGGCTTGTAGAGTCTAGCAGCAGCCTCAGGCTGAGTTTGCCTTCAACTAGTTTGCTACCAAAAAGTAATAGGCTCTCAAGGTTACATGAGACATCTGACAGAAAAATCCTGAAAGAGAATGGACATTTATCGGTGAATATTTTGAGTTTGAGGATGAAAGTTTATTTGTTTTTGGTTTTTTTTGTTATTTGCCCTAAGTTTACTAGGTAGGTCACTAATAAGACTTGAATAACATGTAAGAACATCTCTATGAGAGGATGATACAGGTAGACCGCTAGCAAACTTGCCCTGAGATCTGTAGGGATATTTCTGCCAGCCTGTTATCCTAGCCTGGCCTCAAAAGAGCTGAAAAAAAAAACAACCTGAGATCAAATATTAATGGATGAACCACGAGGCTCAAAAAAATCTGAGGTGATTTAATGTTCTTTGTCAGGAGGGATTTTCAATTCCATCAAGATTTCCAGAAACTGTGGTGATGAATCGCCTGTACAAGGTAATAATTAGTTTAAGATTTTTGTAGCATGGGTGTGCACTAACATTGTGAACAATTTGTCATCCCCCCCCCCNNGAGTAAGTGCTGGCTCATCTCGATCACCTGTGCCTGTAAAATACTTCAAACTAAATATACTAAACAGCTAACTTAAAGCAAAAAGTTTAATTCAAGCATCAGAAATTTTTGTGATGATATTCATAGTCCTATTACAATTTTTTAAATAAGGAAATGTCTGGGTGTTGGCAGGAGTATACAATGTACAGAATACTTATGCTCTATCAAGGTGTGTGAATGTACGAATGCTTACTATCCTATCTAGGAATGTGAATGCATGACTGACTATTCATGGTGTAGTGTATCTATGTTGTGTGTGAATACACAGATACTTACCATGTGTCTGTGTGTGTGTGTGTGAATACTTGAGGATGGGTTGAGTTTATTGTGTCTCTGAAGCTCTTGTTCCATGTTGCCCTTTGAGATTAGAAATGTTTCCCTTTGATCATGAAAGTATGCCTGGAACCAAGTGACCGATTGAGTCGAGTCTGATCCTCTGAGTGCTGTGTGTAAACGAATGTGATTGCCATTATTCCCACTCTAAGCTGGTGGCTTGATTTCTTTGACAACAGTTTCGTAATGTGCTATTCGTGCATTGTGTATATATATCGTTATGTCTAAATATTCCTCTTTGTTTGAAAAGTGTTTTCAAGGCACATTTGTAGAGCAGGCGGAATTAAGTTGTCTGAGAGATTTAGTTTTCTAAAAAAAAAAAAGAAAATTGACCAAAAAAAAAAAAACCCAAAGAAAAAGAAATGGGGAAAAAAGTGAATCTAAAGGAAAAACTGATGTGATATTGTAGTTTTTAGTCGTCATAATTTTTTTTTCCTTCTTGTGATTTCTTTCTCTCTCCTAGTAGATTAGTATTAAAAATAAATTTCTGCCATTTTCTGTCTATGAAATGTACCTTAACATTAAATAAATCGATTGTTATGTCCAATAAAGTGAACTATAGAGTTGAGTATGTCCAATGATCTAATTAAAATTAATAGGCAACTTTTTTTTTTCTTTTCTAGGACTATGAATTTCTTTCTCTGTTTGTATTTTATTTTTTAACATAGTTGTAGAAATTTGTTTAAGCTGCACATGATTAACATGTTTGCTAGGCTTGTGTAGAGATCATCCCTGGGCAATGTTGCATAGAGTGGTGGCTGAATCCTTGATGTGATCCGGATATCATGTAACAAGGCAAAGAAAAAAATATGCTGCCCTTTTTTTTTGTTATTTCATAATCCTTAGCTTAAAGGTTTCTCTTTGGTTGTTTTTTTTTTTTTTTTTTTAAATTTCCTTTACAAGAGGAAATATGTAACTCCACATGTAGTGCACTCCATTTTCTTATTTGATACTGTATGCATTTAGATATATATATATATATATATATTTATATATGTATATTATATGAAATGTATTCTCTGACCGACGGACATATACTAGCTCAGGAAAGCTTTCAAGCTTTGGCCGAATTTTGTTTCATTATCTACATGGAATTTGAGGTGGATGGAAGAGTTTTACCTCTTCCAACCTCTCTCTCCTTCCCCTCCCCCCCTCTTTGCTTTATATTGGTAGCTTCTGTAGTGGTGTGAAGACATTACCAGCACATTTGAATATTCTTCTGCTACCCTTTTTTTTTCCTTTTCTTTTGTCAATAAAACACATTGTTAAAATAACATCTTTTTCACTCTTGCTTTGTTGTTTATTTGGAGCTTTTGCACACGGTGTGCTCTTTTTGGATTGGTAGGTAGCCTTGCATTTGGATTTCTATGGGACTGGTTTGGTTTGGTTTTATTTTTGTATATAACCGGTCCAGAACAAGGTGATCTCAGGCTTTCCATCAGGCCAATGCACGAGTATAAGTAAGTAAAGTGGGTCCCACGCTTAGTCCAAGCATTGAGGAACCAGGAGTAGGATCCTGATTGTTCTTGGCATACGGCATTGTGAGGTAGTTTGCCATTGCTTTCCTCACCACCTTTACTTTCACCAGGTCTTAAAAGATCTAGCTACCCATTTTCAGTGCTGGGTGGACACAGGGGAGCATTGAACAACTGACTTGGCTGGGACCTCTGACTTGGTAGCCAACTGCCCTACCAGATGAGCTACCGCTCCTCAGTGCACGAGTGGCAAGACCCAAACCTGTGACAGAGGGGTCCCTGCAAATCATAGATCTCTGTTTACCTTGCCACCAAGGGAACAGACCAACCTTCAAATTAACAGGATTTGGTTGGGGTTTTTTGCCTTCGGCCTATCAGATGGAATGCTAAACTTTTGGTGGATTTCCCTTCCCAAGGTATCAGGTCGATGCAGCAACTCCAGTTTTTGTGGGTTTTTTTTTTAAAGGTGGGGCACATGTGCTCCCCATAGTTTAGTATTTACAGCAATTCACAGTGGTGTATCGTCACTGGGCTAATGGCATGGCAAAAATTCATTTTGGGTTTATTTTTAAGTATCGAGGAAAAATACAGACTTTTTTTTTTCGTTTTTGGAATATCAATTTAAAATTATATCTGCACATTTCAATAATACCTACTATTATCTGACAGCTCTTACTTAGGCTAAGAAATTCAGCGATTCTAACATTTGCACTTTCGCATTAAATTGGAGTTATGTCATTTTCGTGTTTGCCCAGTGACAAATAATGGAAGCTGAAATGTGAAGAAAATGATAGAAACAATCAAAAAAAAAAGTGTTCATGCTGTCCATGGAGGCAAATATGGAATGGTTTCCAGTTCACTTGAATCAAGTTATGAGCTGATATTTTTTTTTTTGTTAATATAAAGCCAAAGGGAAGCAACAATCAGAATTTCCGGAGCACTTTGATTCATCAAACTTCGGCCCTTTGCGCATGTTTTGACATAGGCCCTGTGTGGAGTTAGGAAAATAGTAAGAGAGGGAATTTTTTTTTTTTTTTAATATAGTTAAAACCATTTCAAATGAGTCTTCAGGTCAAATTCTGTAAGTTTTCAATCCACGACGATGTGGATATCCCAAAACCTCCCTTGTGTGTGCTTTGCAGACTGAGCAGGGATGTAGGCCTATCTGTCGTTATCAGGTTTTTTTTCAGGTTTGTTTCGTTTTGTTTTTATTTTTTATTTGGCTTTGATTGCACAAACTGTGAGTTTAAAACTTAAATAAAAAAAAAAAGAAAAAAAGCTTTGACTTGAAATCAGTCGTAATGAGTCAGTTGTGGCAAATGAAACTTTGGAGAGTAATGAATTTTGAGTTGAGCTCTTTTCCACAATTTATTTTATAAAAAAGGTGAAAAATTACATATTTTGAGAAATACAAAAAAAATTTGCAAATACCGAACTCCCATCCAGAGACAAATAAGTTGGAGATACTATGAAGACATTATGGTGGTTGAAGGAAACAAAATTAGTAACTTACAAAACTAGTCAGTAGAGCAACCATCAACTGAATACTCATTTAAACAACTTGAACAACACAGAGTTACGTATACATAAAAACGTATAATCAGGAAATAACGATGAGTGGATGAATTAAAATTGAATGATTTTCTGTCTAATAAAGCTTTAGGGCGAAATGAGTTTTACACACTGTGGTTATATTCTTATACTTTATAACTATCTTGAGAAGGAAATTTCTCATTCTTTCATACATTGAAAATATGTGGCAATCTGAGAAAACTTAATTAAAACTTCACTAGCTGTACTGTTTTTGTGCTAGACCTTGTAAAAAAAAAATATGGGCTTTTACTTAAAACAGGATTTTTCCTTTTCTAATTTCATAATGTCAGTTCATCATCAAAATGTACAAAATGAGTAGAACATGAGTGTGATTTTTCACTGCCTCAGAGTAGACCTTTCTCAAGTCTTATTCTTCCAAGATTAAAATCTGAGTTGTTTTTTTCCTCAAGCTGTCCTTGCTGCTCTCACATAATGGCATAAGTGTCTTTTTAACTAGCAAGAAAATAGTTGTGTGGGTTTTTTTTTTCCTCTTGATGATGCAATTTTTGACTGGATTAACAACTAATTTTATTTTTTTTTAATTGAATGAGTCTATTTCTATGAAACAAACATCATGTGACAGCTTGTAGGCTCTGAAATAGAAAAATATTGAAAGTGCATTTGGGCACACGGTAAGTCAGATTTATGCCACTATGAAAGAGCAGTGCAAGTGACAATTTGCGAAATGAGACGCATTAAGCCTGGCTTGGAGATTTGTTGGGAGAACAATTTCAAAAATACTCCCCCACCAAAAGTTTTTTAATTAAAAAGTGACTTCGCCATTATTCAATAAATTTACCAGTACTACTAGGAATAGGATGTAGCATCATACAATAATAATGTTTTATTTTTCATCTGTTATGGACTTCATGTTTAGTGAAATAATTATTGAAGGCGTAGGTCTAGCAATAGATAGAATGCATCCTCGGCAGTGATCAGAAGACAGTTTTGAAGGTATAATTTTATTACTACCTTCTGACCACTTCAAGGTATGCATTCTTTCTCTAGTCTAAATAACAATTCTAGTTTACTAGTGCTAGAAATCCATGCAATCTTTGATTCTTCTCAGCTTTTGCGTTTTCATGTTTGAAAAATATTAGACAATCTTTTCAACTGTATTTTTTATAATCCTCTCGGTTGGACTGTCTATTAGACAAGAACCAAACCACTGCATTCAGATGTTACAATAACATTATCAGGCAAGAGAAATCAGGAAAGGATGACAATTATCAACCTGCAAAGAATGGATGAAAAAAGCAGGAGAAAACTAGATGTTTGATGCACAAAAATTCATGGCTTATCAAAAATTGTCTATAAAGAGAACTGCCACCATATTTTAGAGACTTGCATAATGCATAAACAAATATTATCAGCAATTTAATAATAAATAAATAAACATGGATGATGAAGGCATGATTATGCAGATAAAACACTTAATTTGAACTTCTTAGGAACCAAAAATTAAGGCCATTTTATGAGTTATTTCATTCTATAGGCAACCAAATTAAAAAGATTGACATCAAAGTATTTGATTAATATATATTGAATTTATAATGTTTGTACATTTGAATCAAGTGATATCAACTGTACAATTTTCACTCTTGCAGTTGCCTCAGAAAATGGAAACAATTTACATAGGGAATAGAACATGTGTAATATATCAGGATTATCAAGTGGGCTCAACTGTACAATTTCCACTCTTGCAGTTGCCTCAGAAAATGGAAACAATTTACATAGGGAATAGAACATGTGTAATATATCAGGATTATCAGGTGGGCTCAACTGTACAATTTCCACTCTTACATTTGCCTCAGAAAATGGAAACAAATTACATAGGGAATCATCATCATCAAGTGCCTTGCGTGTAAGCGTTGGCGATCATGTCCCTCCACAAATCTCTATCTTTGACGGCGGCCAGTATATCTGACACTTTTCCTGGTCCAAGCCATGTGGCCAGTCCATCCATTATCTTCTCCCTTTGTCTTCCTCTGCTTCTTTTTCCTTCAAACTTTCCTGTTGTTACCAAATGTTCCAGTTTTCCTCTTCTCATCACGTGGCCCAGAAAGGTGGCTTGACGTTTCCTTATAGTTCTGACCAGTGATCTTCTTTTATTAGCTTCATTCAGAACTCTCTCATTTGTTTTCTTTGCGGTCCAAGGTATCCGGAGCATTCTTCTAAGGAACTACATTTCTGTTGCTTCTAGTTTATTTTGAATTTACTTTGAGATTGTCCATGCTTCGCATCCATACATTATAACAGGTTCTATGTAGCACTGGAGGGCTCTTTTCCTTGTTTCGATGGAGATGTGTTTATTTGTCAGGATTGTTTTTATCTTTTGAAAGTTGATCTTTGCCTGAGCAGTTCTTGCTGATATTTCTCTGTTTGTTTTGCCATCATTTGAAATTATTGTTCCTAGATATTTGAACTTTTCTGTTTGTTTGAGTTTTACTTTATTGATGAATATATCACATTTTGGGGATTCTTGTTTGCAACTGATTACCATCACTTCTGTATTTTTACTGTTCAGTTCTAACCCTTTCTTTCTGCTTTCTTCTTCAACGATATTTAGAAGTTTTTGCAGGTCTTCTTTGTTTTCAGCTATTAGCACTGTGTCGTCTGCATATCTTAAGTTGTTTATGTTCTGCCCGCCCACCTTAATTTCTGGGTGATTCTCCAAATTTCGCATGATTATCTCACTGTAGAGAGAGAAGAGATCTGGGGAGCGAACACAGCCTTGCCTAACGCCTCGTTTTATATCCTGAAATGTGCTGGTTTTGTTTTCGATTCTCATCGCTACAGTTTGTTCCCAGTACATGGTTTTTATTATTCTTAAGTCTTTTCCATCAATGTTAAGTTGTTTCAATTGCGTTATTATCTCATCCTGGCGTACTCTGTCAAAAGCTTTGGTGTAATCAATGAAACACAGATATACATCTTTTTTTGTACTTCTAGGGCGCGTTCAATTAAGGTTCGCAGAATATATATTGCATTTGATGTTCCTTTATCTTCTACAAATTCGCACTGTTCTTCTGCTATTTCTAGTTTTATTTTGTTCCTTATTCTCAGCATTATGATCTTTAGCAGTATTTTGGTGATGTGACTCATGAGACTGATTGTTCTGTGTAATTCACATTCTGTTGCACCTGGCTTCTTTGGCCATGCAATGAATATAGACTTGGATAAATCTGTTGGAATCTGCCCTGTGTCATAAATTTCGTTCAGAAGATGTGTGACTTTTCCATTTCCAAAATCTTCAAGGGCCTCTATTAGTTCTACCGAAATGTTGTCTGGGCCTGTTGCTTTTCCATGTTTCATCTTCTTTATAGCTGTTTCTACTTCTTCCTTCATGATAAGGGGGCCTGCAAAATTATTCTTCATGATGTTGTGATCTTTTCTGTCATCTTTAAAGAGTTCTCTTATGTATTCTGCCCACCTCTCTAAGATTTTTTCTTTATCGATTATGATATCACCATTCATTGCTTTTATACACCCAGTTGATAAGAATGTTCTCTTTCCTGTGATTTCCTCAATGTTTCTGTACATTGTTTGTGGTGCATGTTTTCGCTGCTGCTCTATCTCTTTGCATTTCTCATTGATCCAGTTCTCTTTTGACATATTGCATTTTTCTTGCACTTTTTTGTGTATTTGCTCATATTTTTCTTTATTGCCCTTAGCAATCTCCTTTCCTTCATCAAGTTTAAGATTTCTTCTGTCATCCATTTTTGCTTTGCCTTTCTTTTTGCTTTTGGGATCACCTCTGTAGCTGCTTCCATTATTGCCGATTTGAAGTTTTCCCATTGTTGTTCTACCTCCTCTGCATCTCCTAAGGCTTCAAATTTATTCTGGACTGAGATTTGATATTTTTCCATGATGGTTTGATTTGTTTTTAGTATTGCCAGATCAAATTTGATGTTGGTGAAAGGTTTGCTATTTTTCTTTAGTTTTAATTTGAATTTGCCTACGACTGGGACATGGTCACTGTAATAATCCGCACTTGGGTATGTTTTTGCCAATAGCAATGCGTTTCTATATCTTTTAGATATCATCATATAGTCTATCTGGTTTCTGGTCTCGTCACCAGGGCTTTTCCATGTCCATTTTCTCCTTGGAGGTTGTTGAAACCATGTGTTTCCCACTATGATATTATTTGTCTGACACCATTCAATTAACTTCTCACCTCGCTCATTTCTGATGCCCAGTCCATGTTTTCCTACAATATCATCTACTTTTCCTGTTCCTACTTTTGCGTTGAAATCACCCATGATTATGAGATGATCCTGGGATTTGCATTGAGTCTTTGTTGTATCCAATTCATTGTAGAATTTGTCTAAATCTTCATCATGCTATTAGCTGTTGGTGCATACACTTGGATTATGTTGAGGTCTACAGGTTTCCCTGCAATCTTCACCAAAAGGACACGGTCGATAATGCCCAGTAACCTTTGATTGCTTTAGTTACCGTCTGATCTACAATGATACCTATTCCCTTTTCACTTTCGGTCCCACCAGAGTATATATTCTCGTGTCCACCTGATGTTATCTTTCCGGCTCCTTTCCATCTAACCTCGATTAAACCTAAGATGTTCAATTTCATTCTTTCCATCTCTTGCTTGATGTTTTCTAGCTTTCCTTTTTGTAATAAAGTTCTGATGTTCCATGTTGCGATATTCAATTTGTCTTTCATTTTGCGCGCAGTAGCTTGATGACGATCGGGTGTTACCTGTGGCACATAACTCTCCCTACCGGACGAGACTGGTATGCTTTTAAAGCAAGACCCTTCCTTTACGTCATTTTTGGATTTAATTTTTGGTCTGGACATGATTTTCTTTGCAAGTGTTACTCATAGTGGGTTGCAATTTCCTTCTATGAGGACAGTACCCATATTGGGCGGGTTGTCTCGGCCATTGTGCTATTATAGCATCCTCTGCCCGACACAGAAAAAGGCAGACCAGTTCCAAAAATATTTTGGCTGCCCCACCCCTCATCCATCACCTGCCTGCCGTGATTTCACGTAACCCTGATTGGGGGGCTTAGTGGGTACTCAGTCTTGCCCAAGGATTTCCAACAGGCTAGCGGAGAGAAGGAGGCACCTTACTTCTCCTGTTGGTGAAATTCTTTTCACCCCGCCACCCTCACATAGGGAATAGAGCATGTGTAATAGACCAGGATATATGAGGCAACTTTTGGGTGCTTTGAGTTGTGAATTATGAAAGAGCTTACACTTCAAACTGTTATAATTTTCAGTCCCAACACCCCCCCACCCCTCCCCTTCCTTCCAAACACCTCTATGGATGGTCATAATGGTACCTGGAAGCATCACGATACATGTGTTCAAATTTTGCTTTTGAATTGTCCCTGCCTACTTCGGGTGGGCCACACATAGCTCAACCAGAGCTACCTTTTAAAAAATAAGCAAAATGCTTTGTTTTTGCCATGCGTGCGACAGTCTTTGTCTGGCATGTTTTAATTGAATGCCCAGACTTGCAAGTCACCAAAAGTAAATACTACAATGTAACTTATGTGTACATACTTTTTCAAAAGGTCAGTCGCTCTCGCATAGCTGGTTACTTAATAAAGGAACTCGGTGGCTATGGAAATATTGGAGGATTTGCACAGATTCCTTTTAAAGTTTTTCTTCATATACTCAGATTTTAAAGGATTTTGACCTTCGATGTTAATTTCTTTCAGCCACTGATAAATAATGGCTTGTGAGAGAAAATGAATGAATAGAACCCTGAGATCACGTAGAAATGGTGGACTGGGTATTCCAACAGCCACTTAATCAATCAACCAATCATGAATCAATCAGTCAGTCACAACTTAGACACACACATACACACACCGTAAATTTGTACAAAAATATTCTACCTAAGAGGATTCCAGACATCAAGAGAAAGGTTTCATCAAACTGTGCCAGGAGCCAGGAAGAAGGCGAAAGTTGGTTCGATTTCTGTAAAAGGACTCAAGAAAAGTCGTCTGATCGTCATCAACGATTCCGTCGTTAAGATAGTCCAGAAAAACTTGCTTGTGCAACTGGTAGTAGATTTCCATAGCTTGGATACCACCACCGTACAGGCCTGGGGAAGAAGCAACAAACAAAAATGATTATGAGAGTCTTTGTGATTTCTGATGGTCACCAACTCAATACTGATATCTTAGGCAGTTTAAAAAAAAAAAAAAACAGTACTACGTAACCTCTGATCAGTGTAAGCTCATTTTCAGGAAGGGTAGGAGAAGGAGGACAAAGAAGATAGGCAAATGTGTGTGAGTTAGAGAGAGAGAGAGAGAGAGAGAGAGAATCCAGAAGGAGGAGCAGAATAATGAGTAAAAAAGAATTGAGGAAGAAAAAAAAGTGAATGCACGTATAATATATATATATACAGTTTTGCCCATCCATGCAATGTTTAGTTACCGTTATCTTCGGTTATCACACATGTTTAATACTTGCTTGTGATAGCGAGCTAGTCACGTTTTACTAAAGCATCTTTTAGCCAAGTCTAATTGTGATTTTCTGAGGTTCAGGCTCTTGACCTTTAGTTTCATGGGGTTGATGTCTCTCCACAAACTAGGCCAGATGTTTTGGGCAGATTTGACCCTGCAATAACAAATAGCGCCTGAAGATATCAAGGTGAGTATACTAACCCCAGAACTAGGTATACCCTCACGGTACTAAAAATCAATTTGTGACAAACCTCCAGCAATCCACGCCTCATCCAACTTGTAAAGACCTCTTTGTTTCTCCTCTTCTGTTGGCAACTCTTCCCTAATTGTCACAGTTACTTGGTCTGTATTTGATAAAACAGAAAAAAGAAGATAATAATGCTCCATTAAGTCATACCCATCAAAATTACTTGCAGCTGGGTCATCATTATAATCATCTGCAGCAGCAGATGATGATCATCATCATTATTATCATTATCAACATCATCGTCATCGTCAGAAGCAGTAGCAGCAGCATTATTATCATCGTCATCATTCTAACATCATGTTCAGCATCATCATAATCACCATCATTATCATCATTATCAACATCAACATCAATAGCATCATCGTCATCATCATCATTATCGTTATCATCATCATCCCCATCATCATCTCCAGCCTCGTCATCATCATATGACCATCATCACCATCATTTTCATCAGCATCATCATCATCCTCATCATCATCATCATCACCATTATTAAAAACAAAACTAATAAGCAATATTATTGCCACCCTATAGGTTTTTACAACAAACAAAAACTATTAATCAACTTACTTGGGTAGCCTGTCAAATGCTTTGGGCTCCAAATCCCGTCAGACGGGTAGATGTCTGTCTCCTCTGTCTCGCCATGCCCGTAACCCCCGTCAATCCATATAAAGTAGGTCGATCTAAACGGGTTTTCCCGTATCGCCTGGTGCACGAAGCAGACTTTGGAGTTTGTGAGCAAGTTGTACTGTGGGACAAAAGCTTCGCAGTTGCCATTTTTGTAGTTGTCGTTGTCTCTCTATTAAAAAAAAAAGAAAAAGAAAAGATGAGGAACAAGGCAGTAGACATCTGCTTTAGAGAGTGAAATATGCCCTCAATCACCACAGAGACAAGTGAATAATGGCAGAATAATTAGGTGTCAGCTTAAATTTGGTGCTTGAAGATGGAGAGGATTGGCTTTACTGATAGCTTTGCGAATTTCAGCCTAAATTGGTCAGGTTATATAGCTTAGATATCAAAGAGGCTTTTTTCTTTACTACATTAGAGTGGCAAGACAAAGTTGGGTTTTTTTTTTTTTGTTTTTTTTTTTAACAAACATGGACAAAACAAAATCTGCGCCGAGTCAAATTTGAATGAGATTTTTTAAACTGGAGCGTGAAAAATAAATAAACTAAAAGATTAGCAAAACAAGTTATTCATAAATTGTCATCATCATCATCATCTTCATCATCATTATCAAACCCCAGACTGTGGTAGTTGTTGGTGACAGATGATGGCTGTGGACATGTCACTTACCTCCTCTGGGGCGTCGGTGGCACAGTGGCTAGCGAGTCCGGCCCGAGATCTGCAAGGACCCTCCTGTTGCAGGTTTGAGCCCCGCCACCAGCGCCCTGGCCTGGAGGAGGGCCTAAAAGCCTGAGATTACCTTGTTGTGGACTGGCTATATATATGTACAAAAACCGAACCTCTCTTTATCTGTTTCTACCGCCTGCTGGCAGCGTGTGTTTTGTCTATGCCAGCCTCTTTCAGTGGCTTTGGCTTCTTCATCTTGTTCAGTTTCTCAAAACGGCATTTTAAAAAGTGGACGGAAAGAAAGAGATCTCTAGAATCTCATCAAAACAAATTATTTGTTTCATCCTATGACTATCACTTATTTGAGCCTCCGGATACGTACCTTAAACTGGTCAGTGTTCATGATTTCCTGTATCCGCGGAAGCAAAGGGTAATAACTCAGTTTTTCTATAGTCGTAGGGTAGATAACCGTTCTATTTTCTCTGCCTCTCCGGTTCATTTTGACAAACTCAAGTCCCTTTGGTTCGATGAAGACAATAAGGTTGACATCTAGTCTCAGTACCTGTGGAGGGCGTACAGCAAATGAAAAAAAAAATAACTGTACAAGTAACTACTCATGAATTGTAGAGCTGAATAAATAAACTGTTGTAGTGAAAAAGTAAAAAAAATATTCATCCATGCCCCTAACACATATAATTTCTTAGTCTGTGTTCTTTCACAGAAATGATTGATCGTAATTTCAAACCTACTCTACGTGTAGATCCTACCAGGACTTAGGAGATACAAAACTGTGGTCTGTAGGACTCCTACTCCATCCTCTATCGGAAGCCCCCGTATCGAGCTTATATTATTTACTCTGCAGTTCATCTTGACACCTATGCTAATGTATTAGGCCCTACAGTGCTCTCTCTGGTAGGTCAATGGTTAATAGGCTTCAGTATCAACAACATTCGGTGATATTGTTACATGACTGAGTCTCCATCATTAGTCATTGCTTCGATATAAGTGGAACCTGGGGCCTGGTGTTAGTGTATCTTGCTCTTAAAAAGCATTATTATTATTATTATTATTATTATTATTATTATTATTATTATTATTATTATTATTATTATTATTGTTGTTGTTGTTGTTGTTGTTGTTGTTGTTGTTGTTGTTGTTGTTGTTGTTGTTATTATTATTATTATTATTGTCTATATAATGGTTTACAGGGATCCTCTGAATGGAGTGCGAGCTGTCATAAAATCAAAATAAAATTTACCAAAGAGTAAGTTAGGCAAATTTGAGTCCTAAACTCGGGAAGGCTGTAATGTAGGGATTGTTTTGTATTTTCTTGGCATTCGGTAGTGTAGTTTGCTTTGGTAATGTCATCTAGTCAGAGTGACAAGAATTTTTAGATGTAGTAATATTTGTGATTCTTCCGATTTAACTCATAATTATGCTTCCAAGACTCAAATCTTGACTGCTGGCGACTGTCAGAATCGATACACGGTTATCCTTAGGGCTATTTTACTCCTAGACATCATCTCTGATTGACATCAGTGACATTGGGAACGACCAGCAGTCTAGGGCTGGGACGGTAGCGTCTCTGGATTCTGCAGTGACCTAAATGACGCCGGTTTTTTTAAGCCCGCTAACAATGTATGGCTGACAAAGGCCATAAAATCCTTGATAAAATAGTGTTGGACAAGTTTTGAGTTGTTTTTTTTTTTAGTTAAAAGAAAACATATTCGCGTCAACGCATCTTTTTCTGGCATGGTTTTCGTCATATCGAATTGGAACGTACTGTCGCGGGTTCGAGTTCGGCTAGCGGAGGGCCTGAAAGCCTGCGATCACCCTACTGCGGACTGGGCATACACAAAAAACAAACCCAATTATTATTGACTTCCTTAGACAGTATGCCTGTAGTATTGAGGGCCTAGAAATTAGATAACTCGCTTAAAATCTGCAGGATCCTACTGTCACACAAATCCGACAAAGTCATGATTAGACAATTGGTTACCAATTAGACAGTAAAAGAAATAAATTTAGTCCCATGCTTTGTCCAAGCTTCGGAGAACCAGGAGTAGAGTCCTGATTGTTCTTGGCATACGGCATTCTGAGGTAGTTTGCCATTGCTTTCCTCGCGGCCTTTACTTTCGCCGGGTCTTAAGAAAACTAGCTACCCATTTAATGCTGGATGGACACAGAAGAGCATTGAACATTTGTCATGGGCTGGACTGGGATTCAAACCTTGGACTTCTCACTTGATAGCCAACAGTCCTACCAGGTAAGCCACCGCTAATTAGACAATGGGCTTTATGAAACAAACTAGCACGATGTGTATATTAAGATATAGTAATGCAATCGTTTAACTATGCCTAGACAGCCCTAGTGTCCTCCACCATAATAATTGAAAAATCCCACCTGATAAAAACCATTGCTGTGAATTACCTTCAGCATGTGGGTCAGATATTCTCGATAAGTCCGGCCCTGAGTCCGCCAGCCCCCTCGACCAATGTCCACTAAGCCAGTGACCACAGTGAAGCTATAGTCCCCTGATGGAAGGAAAG
Organism: Plakobranchus ocellatus; assembly: GCA_019648995.1. Classification (NCBI taxonomy): domain Eukaryota; kingdom Metazoa; phylum Mollusca; class Gastropoda; family Plakobranchidae; genus Plakobranchus; species Plakobranchus ocellatus. The sequence goes on along the minus strand of BLXT01006498.1, from coordinate 83,462 downwards.
CAAGTTGGAAGTGATTATTGCTGGAAATGATAAGTCTGTCTATAGTTCAATTAGGATTTTAGTGTTTTCTCTTCATGTTTACAGCAGCCAGCGACGAGCTCCAACCAAGTTAACTTTTTCTCCAGTGTTATCTTCTTCCCACACGTCTGTATCTTGACGAGCACAGTATTAAGACTTTGAGAGGTAGTAGTAGTAGTAGTAGTAGCAGCAGCAACACAGCAGCAGCAACAGTAGTAGTAGTAGTAGTAGTAGTAGTAGTAGTAGTAGTAGTAGTAGTAGTAGTAGTAGTAGTAGTAGTAGCAGCAGCAGCAACAGCAGCAGTAATAGTAGTAGTAGCAGCAGCAGCAGCAGCTGTAGTAGCAGTAGTAATATTAGTAGTAGTGGTAGTAGTAGTAGTAGTAGTAGTAGTAGTAGTAGTAGTAGTAGTAGTAGTAGTAGTAGTAGTAGTAGTGGTAGTAGTGGTGGTGGTAGTGGTGGTGGTGGTGGTGGCGGCGGCAGCGGCAGCATCGTCATTAAGATCATACAGGCAAGAGCACATGCACCTCAACACGTTTTTATACATATAGCTCGCCCATTATAAAGAGCTGTACCAATTAGATATTTTGAATAAACCTTTTGTTTAAAACAGTTTTGAAATAATTGACGTTTTTTTGCAGAAAAAAGAAAAATGTTTAAATCTACAAGGTTAGTAGCCTGTAACGGATATCTAAAACTGAATGCGAACAGTCTTTGACATAAATGCAAAAATGCTTCAATTTCTTTTTTCATGAAAATCCGTAGAAATGAAAGGAAGAAATAAATTTAAGGCCGCAGAAGAAAAGCATGCTAAATTTTCATGAATGAGATCGAATCTCTTTAGAAAATAATGCAAACTTTCTAGATATATATAAAAATAGCCCTTGCTTCTTAAAAAGTTCGCTTGCAGGGAGTAGAGCCTACATAGAGTGTATTCCTACGAAAAGATAAATGGTAGTAGGTTTTTTTTTTTTCAATTTTATATCGAATGTTGTGAATCGACTTCATGCTATCAAATTATCACTGCATTAAAAATTGATACGTTTCGACATGACTTTTTCCCTCCAATATTCTAGTTTTTGTTTTTGTTTGTTTGATTAGTTTTTTGCTTGTTTGTTGGTTTGTTTGGTTGGTTTTTTTTTGTTTTTGTTTTTGTTTTTTTTTTCGATGAAGAAATAATTATTTTTCTTATCATTAAAATTGACAAAGAAAATTCAATCAAACATAACTACCCAATCATGTGCCGTCTCACTTACACCCCTACCTTATCACTTCTCTCTCTCTCGCTCTCTCTCTCTCTCTCTCTCTTTCTCTCTTTCTCTCTCCCTCCATCTCTTTTTTTCCTTGCCTGTCTCTCTCTCCTTCCCTCCTCTCTTCTCTCACATCAAACAGGCTACCGCCCTTGCAAGAAAGGTAGTAGAACCTCATTATATAATGGATCAAGGTTTGGACAAATCAAAATATGGAGCAAAGTTAAAGGGATGAAGAGAGACAACACTAATAGATAGGAGAAAGACTAAAGAATAAAAAAAAGAGCGAGAGAAAGAAAAGGGGAGAATAGAACGAAAATAGAGAATGAAAAGGAAGGGAAGGGGAGAGGAAAAGGAGAAGGAGAAGAGAGAAAAAGAGAGAGAGAGGATCAGACAGGATGGGAAAAGAAGGAGGAATAGAGAGAGTGAGACAGGCAATGGAGCAGAAAAAAAA
>BLXT01006498.1:37584-49875 GCA_019648995.1 Plakobranchus ocellatus | reverse complement strand
CCAAAAAAAAAAAAAAAAAAAATCCTGAGGTAGCCGCATGTATGTATACATACAAACAATAGTCAGTAGGAAAAAAATCCGGAATTCAGGAAAAATCCTGAGAATGCCCATCTCTGTAGAGTAATATTTCATGTATACGTTCGTTAGAGTGCCTCTCTTAAATATATTTCTAGGTTTCTTTGACAGTTTTGTCAATTGATAATTTCGTCGTGTAATAAGATAAGCCATTTACAAAACCATAAATAGTTATAAGAGTAAAGGAAACGCGCGTCATGATATGTTTTAGATGGCACTTAGTCATTAAACACGACTCTGTCTGTGACTATCAGTATCATTTCCTGCATAGCGAAGCTAGGTAGTAAGTACACATGTACGATGTAGTAAGTACTGTAGGTAGCTGGGCCCTGCACTGTGACGTACCAGCAGCCTGTCTGGCCTGTATAGAGTAAGCTATGTGTACGTATGCATAAAACAATATAAAAAATGCTTCAAAGAAAGAGGAAATATCGAGGAGTGGCGATTGATGGCATCTGTTTATTATACACGTACTTAAGCAGATAATATTTGAACACAATATAAATGATTCGTTATTATTGGGACTTTAAAGTTTTTGTTTTTTTTTCCACCTAAATTGATCTTTGAAAGTCGTGACCTCCGCAGACCTAAGAGTTCTAGGCCTAAGTAATCTAATTTTACTCTCTGACCCATTGTGCACGTTTAACTGGAAAATCGATTCTGGAAACATTTTTGTTTCTGCTGAGATATTTTATTTATTCAAATAATAATAATGTCTTTTTGGTGTTGTTATTTCGTCATATGTACCCAAAATAAAAAATAAATCAATTGAAAATCGCATTGTGGCAGAAAAATTTCAGTCAAGAACGTGCACAATTTGTGACCAGACATGGAGTTACTGTTCTTAATGAGGCGAACGATTTAATTTTATTTTTAACGGTAATGCTTGGTATATGAAAAATCACCATTCATAAAATTAAGTTAGAATCAATCTAAATACTTAAATTAGTCAAGATGCATGAAATATTTCAGCTGGTTTTTTTTTTAAACAGCGATTCTTAAATCGTCTTCCAACCGACAAGCGATAGATGTAACACTGGCACGACGCCATCTTGTTTGTTGTTGCCGCCATTGATTCTGTTAAAGCTTGTACATAATATCGGTGCTTCCAGTGAATGTGTATTTGATTGTGCAAACGCGTTTGTCAGCAGAGCAGATTTTAATCAGTTTCATTTAAATTCATAGTTTATATGACAAACACTCAAAACATGTGCCCTGGAGCGAGCTGTTTGAAAAATCGATGTTGTCAAAATCAAAGGAAAAAACTAGATCTAGATCTAGAAGTCTAGAGACTCTAGATCTAGAGATCATGATCTGGATAGATCTATAGCCCTGTCAGTGAAAAGTTTTAGAACGATCAATCAGGATCTGGGTCATATTAGTCTTAACCTTATTAGATATCCAGGTCTAAGGCCTTTTTTTTGCAGTAAACAAACAAAATTGCACCATCACATCACCATCTTTTCACGAATTAGAGTAGAGGGAATGCACATTAACTAAGTCATTAACCCTAAAAGTGCTAGAAATATTGTCAAAGTCTGGTGGCCAGTAAGCATCAGTAACTTCGAAAGTTTTAGATCTAACTGAGTAATTTTTAACTTGTTGCATTAAATTTAGCCTTGAAAAAAAAAAAAGAACACCAGGAAAATGGTTGATTTATAACTCCCCGGTGCACAGTGCATACCTTTTCCTATCAAGGCAAGGTCTATTGCACTTGGGTTGCAGCTGCTAATTTGATACTGGTTAAAAATTTCACTTTCAGTATCAGTCCTACCACACTACTCCAATGAAATGCTCAAAATATGAGAAATCTTACAAAAAAAATAACTTAAAAATAAAATATGTAGGCTCTAAGTCAGATTGCAATTATTTTCACTTAATTTGCAGCTGGATGCTTAAAACTAACTGTTGCTAAAATCAGTCCCGTAATCTAGAAACTCAGTGATGACTTTATTCTATTTAAAATTTTCAACAGCCTTGTCCAATCTAAAATGATAGGCCTAACAGTTCCACACTGGTTTCTTTGTTGAAAAGTTAAATTGTCATTGTTCTTCATGTTGTTTTTGGTGTTCTATGAATGAATTTGCATATCTTTTCCCAAATTGCAAATATCTTAGTATCTAAGGCTAATTAAATGTTAATTGTACTTGTTTTTTGTAGGCCTAGAGGCCATATACTTGTCTTTACTTTCATCCAAACTTTGATTAAGTGCAGTATTTGCCTGGCTTGTGAACTTTCTTTTCCTTAACTTACCTCAGCTTGTAAGTGTGATCTGCAATCACCTCAACTTTTTGTCCCTTTAAAGGTTTATTCTTCATCAAATTCCAATGTCATGCCTAAATTATATAGAATCATTGTTTCTCTTTTCACATTCTCTAGATCTTAAATTTACAAACATATCTTGCAGGTTTTTGAAAAGAAAAGAAAGCAGCTCAGCAATTCCTAATTGTGCAATTTCTTTTCAAAATATAGATTTAGAGAAGGGATTTTTGATTGAATTTAATTTTTGGAAAGCACACTACAAATTGCATGATATCAAATCTGATTATGTAATTACTGCTTTTTTTTTTAAAATAAAGAATATTTAAAGATGACAGATTGTGGGGGCCTATTGATGTTCTAAAGTATTTTGAGATGGAATTTAACTGATAAGGAACTATAAGGAATTATATATGTGACGTGTAAGAAAATTGAATAATGATCAGTAACAGTGTAATGCTCTGCTTTTTACATAAAACATTCGTTCCTACCATTTCTTTACTGGCAGCCACAGCTTCATATCTATTCATTATTTAAAGCTACCCACCACTAATGATTTTAGTAATTTGCTACTGAAATTCTAAGTCCAAAATTAAATAGCGTTGTTTCTAAAATCACAGAGGTTTGATCACTTGAATAGTTTTAAAAAAATAGAACAGTTTTAAAGATAGTTGCGCTGTGTATTGTTGAATTGATAACTTTTAGGATTTTCTTGCCATTTCACCATGAACTTGATAGCACAAAACTTTCACTTGTTGTGTTTCAAATCAGCAAGATCAGAATGTTTGTGATTATAACTATATATTTTAAATAAAAATTTGCAAACCCTGATTAAAACACAACATCTTAATATGTCTTTACACCACTACCACAGAAATGCTCTATAAAAAGCTGAAATGATAGCTAAAAACTACTGAGCTAATTGTTTAAAGTTGATGCTCCTGTATAATGTAAAGAACTCTTTAAAGTCCTAATTAATCACATTTACAGGAATATCCTTAATTTCATCATCAATTAACAATGTGAACAACCTGATAGTTTGGCAACACATTATTATAATGTTGATCTAGATCCCCACTCAAAGAACAAAGAGCCTTCAACTTCAAAATCATGGCTTATAAATATAAAAAAAAAGTTGCCTTACATAAGTTAAAATCTCAGTTTGATTGATGTATGGTTTCCTTTGACATCTCGTACAAAATATGTGTGTAGATTATTTTGAGAAAGATAAAACTTCTTTTTTGGGTGGGCAATAGCTTATCATTGCGCCTGAAGTTTTAGAAAGATTCAGGATTTCAACAATGCTCTACATCTTCACATTTTTATAAATGAGGAACTATCAATTTATAAGCATTTTTTTTTTTTTTATATATCTCACTTAAAGCCAAGTTCCTGAGAGGTCATACTTTCTCTGCATGTCTGTCTGGCTCCCGTTCTCTTGTTCTAACAAGTAAAAAAAGCACACTTTTCCTTCCTCTCATCTCTCATAAACACTAACGAGAGTAAAAAAACGTTCACGCACCTAGATCTAGCAACAGATAAGACAGAAGATGAGAGAAAATTACACTACAAAAGTTGTTTTTTTTGCAATATGACCAAATGAGTAGAAAATGTTTGAAAGGACTTTACTAAAAAAACCGTTTTATGCCTAAAAAATCAAAGTGTTACATGTTGTTTACTTTAAGATATTTTTTCTTTATTTCACATGAGGTAAAAAAGAATTTCAAATCTAATTTTAAAAGATTCACATCTTTATTCAACAACATTGCTAAGTCTGCGTTTAGTCCATGCATGATTTTCTTAGGTCATCCTTGTCTTAAATAATCACCTTACATGAGTATCAAAATGTTACAACTTTAATTGATCCAGGCTTATCTGTGAGAATTTCTTTTCAAGATAGGTTAAAAAATCTAGCCTAACAGTAGTAACACTTAAAAGCACAGACCTGAGCTGCCTTTATTTGTAACAATATCCAACTAATAGTATTTAATATAGTAAATTTTTTTTTTAAGTTACTGGTATTATAACTTATAACAAGAATTGCATTTCTGCCGAGGCCAGTTTAGCATTACTTCCCTTGGCCTTGAACGCTAAGGGTCGTCGGCAAGGCTCAGGACACTTTTGTGACGCGATTAACTGCACAAACTCATTTTACAAGGAAGAATTTAAAGACATCCTTTTTCACACTCCCAAAGGACAAAGAGAGGTGAGTTAAAAAGCATAAATAGGCCTACAGATCTTTCATGTAGAACAGATAAGTTTCAAGGATATTTATCCTAGATCTAAAAATAAATTATGAAAGAAACTAGATTAGCTCAAGATCTAGATTTTTCTTAAACTTATCAAACTCTAGATTCAGAATCTATCTAGTTTCATAGACTTGGAACGAGAATCAGATGTAGGATCTTTGTTTATGTAGCGAAGGTCTGTATACAAAATATGGCGCTTTTTCGTTTGTTCTAACCCCGACTTTTCATATAGGCCAAGATTCTAGCTATATTATTCGATCTGGCTCTGTATTATCTGATAGAGGCAAACGAAAAAAGTGTCAAATTGTGTAGATTTTGTGTGAAATTAATACTATTTTCATTATAACTTGGCCTGCGACCTTTTCATTTGGTCGATGGATTAGGAAGATAGAGCCAGATCGAATAATATAGGCAGCTAGAATCTAGGCCTATAAAAAGTCAGGATGGGAACAAACGAAAAAGCGCCCAAAATAGATTCTTTAAGATCTTATTCATCTAGTCATATTATAGTGGATATAGATTAACGTCGTACATGATCATTTGCCAAAAGTTAGGCATATAAATTGTGTCATAGAGACTTGGAAATGAAATCTTGCATAGATAACATGTTATTGCTTTTCTTAAGCAACCAAGGTCTACAGAAATCAGGGTAAAGACTCTCAGAAAAAGTATGGCAATGTAAAATTATCTCTAGATCAAATGAACAACCACCAGAAAAATGCTGTGCTGCCCCAGACATTCATGAAAAAGGCTCAGCTGGTGAATTAGCTGCTAGTTCTTGGTTAGATTTTTGTTTGTTTGATTGCTTCAGACTTCGTGTTTGGCTTTGCCTGTCTAATCCCATTACCCTCTTAGATCCTAGCTTTCAGTATCTGAGTCTAAGTTTGTATCAGCATCCTTGTGCCCACAAGTGTCTTTCTTTTCTTCATAAATCTGTTTCTGTTTGGATGTGCTAGTGATGTGCATGTTATGAATTAGGGAAGGTCTGTGCAACCATTTTTTCTATCATTCTGTTGTTTTCTTCACAGGTTCACTCAACTTTTGTTCACAATCTTGGGAATCAGTTGTCGTCTAGTATGTGTATGCCTCTCTTGAAAGTCAAAGTAAAATCTCTCTCTCTCTCTCTCTCTCTCTCTCTCTCAGACACACACACACACAATGTGGTAATCTTATTTAGAATTTTCACCACTTCTTTCTATAATTTATGTATTCATTTCTCAGTGTGTTTCTTAATATGTGTATGTTTGAAAAAAATAATGAATAAAAAGATGTATTAGTTAAAAAAAAATATAGTGAATCACATTCCCAAAGCTTTTTAAATCTCTGAAAAGATTTATTTAATTCATGCTGAAAAGTACATTATGTGTACTGTTAAATGAATGGTGTTAAAGAAGAAGCCTGAATTTTAATGTAATTAGGTGAGAAGAGGGATTGTATTGATAATAAACATTCTAAGATAGATGTAAACATTCTTCTAAATATTATGCCTGTTCCAGGACTCCCGTAACACAGATTGAAGGATTTCATAAGGAATTAAAATAGCTTCATGAAAAGACATACATTATTTTTAGAGCAATATTTTTAAATGAGAGAATAAATACAATAGCAAAGACTTTAGGTTTTCTGAATGAATCCAATAGTAATTTAGGCATAAACTTATAAATGACTTTGCAAATACATATGTTAATTTATTGTTAAATTTAGATATCAGGAAATGAACATTTAAATCTGATCTGTTTTTCGTGTCTAAAATTAGCATGTTGTTAAAAACAAACAAAAAATATTGCTTTACCAGTTCAATGTAGACCTACGGGTCTGCTCCCACAACTAAAGCAACATGTTAGGCACAACATACAACAATTTTAATTGTGAAATTTTATTTTTTGTGCAAGAGGAACTAATCTTGCAAGACATGATCCCCTTTTGGCACTCTCATAATATACGGATATAACTTTTACTTTGGCATACAGATAGCAGATTCTAGGTCTAGTGCGTTGGTGTATGGGCTAGGAAAATTGATGATTATACTTTGTGTACTTGTGTGTCTCCCCAATTTAGATGTATATCTATATAAAACTTTAAAATTTTCTTTATTATACAGGTGCAAGCTCTGAATTCAAAACTTAAGGCGGGCTGATTTGGTTGGAAAAACACCTTAGGAACTAGCAAGCATCAGACTTTGTAGTGATCATTTTGAGGGCAACCAGTTTAATGTCCCAAATGAGAAAAAAAGATTTATGTGGAATGCAGTGCCTACTTTGTTTAAAGTCCCTAATCCTTCCCCCGCAGTGACACCAAATCTCGCACTCACTTGCCAGTAAATATTTCATTTTAAAAAATGAAGGAGACAGGTTAGTAAAGCAAGGCAGTGAATGAGAGAGAGAGTGACGGAGACTCATGTCCCACTGCAGACTTAAAGCAAAGGCTTTTTTCTATCCTAACAAAAGGCCCAAGCATTTCAGGTTTATCGTCAATCGCATGTGAGTCATGATATTGAAAAGTAAACGAACTTGAAATACAGTTGTTTATTCACATTCGATTATGACATTCCTAGAAGCAAAGCTGTTTGACATTTGTGCAATCTTCTGACAAGGGGAAGAAATTAACAAAAAAAAATTTGCATCTTTATTAAACGGAGGCTGGCCAAATCTAAGCTAAGGGAGGTAATCACATAAATGTACATACCTAGCAAAGAGGAAAAAAAGTAGGAGTGGTTATTCATCTTTATTTGCTATACTTAAGTTATAGTAAATATGATGGTAATATCACTAGTGACTAATAAAGATAAAGAAAAAAATTATGTTGCTCTTTGCGCTGGTTAGATTGCAACACAGTTGAGAAAGTTATTGTGTTACTGTTAATACAATTAAGTAGGCAAGTTGAAATTCTTTTTTGACGCTCAGCAGCCCTGAAATTTTGAACTTTGTCCTCCCTCAATTAAAAATCTATTGCTTGCACAGCTTTCTAAAGCTTTTTCAAAAAACTGAAAATTCCCTATTTTGGCCGTAGCCCAGGATCAACATGGCCCTATCCAGTTTACACCATTACTGACATTAGAAAACTCTCAGAGAGAAGATTCTAGGAGTCTCAGTGATTGAATATGTGCAAAATGCAAACTTCAATCAAATGGAGTTTTTCTCTAGACATGTTATATATTGTTTTGAACCAGAAAATTCGAGCTGTAATGTTAGTTAGATTTTACTCACTTGCATTCCAATGATGGGATTCAGGAACAAAAAAATTGTTAAGCAGTTCTGTAAACCAGTGGGGTTTGAATAGTTATTTTAAACGATAAAATGATGGGACGAAAAGTAAAACAAAACAAAAATCTAAACAGTCTGTTTTCCTCAAAAGTGCCGCGTGCAACTGTCAACTCATGAACGAAAATTGTTTTTAGAATCTCTTAATTTTATTTGTATGTATCCATATCAATAGGAATGTGCTTGTTGTATATGAAAAACACAATTCAATAAAAGACAAAAAAACTTGTGCAGCAGTCATTTTTTATTGCAACCTTCTCATGTAATGTTGACTTTACATTTCACAAATTATAATGTATTTTTGTTTGGTGTGTTTGTGTTTATGATTGTATTATAAATGAAATTGTTGAGGATTTATGTTATTCCACAAGTCCGTCCTTGCACTCAACTGTATTTATTGCAACCTTTACAGGTAAATGTTGACTTAGCATCTCATAAATTATAATGTATTTTGATTGATGCCTGTTGTAGTTATAATTGTATTCAAAGTATATGCTGTAAAATTGAGACATGTGTGTTATTCTATAAGTATATCCTTGCCATCATCTGTTTTTGAACTTTTTTCCTTTATAATAAAAAAAGGAACTTGACATTTTCCCATAATCTTATGCCTTGTGTGCGATTTCCTTCTTATTTGTTGTACGTCCACCAGTGCGCTTTACAAATCTGTTCCAAAAAAATTTTAAGTTTTCATCAACACAATTACGTTCAATATGAAATCAATTTATTTTAGATGCACCAATTCATGAAAAAAATGTCAATAGAACTTTTTCAATATTATTACTCACGCGTATTTCCCATTCTTCATTGACAGGTGAGAGTAGCTTACAAGTGGCAAGCATTATTTGGGAGGGAGTTTTACACTCATTATGTCCTACTATATATCCTTCACAAATTAGAAGCACTTTGTGCAGCTAGCTTCCCCTTAAGTGATAAGTTTCTTTTCTTATTTCTGACTGGTCGCTGACAGGGGTTAAATTCATTGAGTTTATGGGAACGAGGTTTCAAAAAATCAGTTTTGTACGTGCCATGGCCATACTTACTATATAGACCTTTTTTTTTTTCTGACTATTTTGATCCTCAAATGGATTTACTCGGTTTGGAGTACCCCTTTGTAAAAAAAAGAAAATTGTGCTTAGAATAATAATTATCGTAGGACATTCCAGCTACTTTGCAAGCACATCTCACTTAAGTTTTTTTTTTCTTTTTTGTTTAAATGTTAAATCTTGTGGGATAAAGTATACATGCTCATATAAAATACTCATAAACTGAGCCTAGTTCAGTTTCAGTCTCAGAATTTATCAGCAAAAAAATTGACCAAGTTAGAATATTTAAGACTTTTTCACTGAACTTACTATCTCTAAAACTCAAGAGCCCAACACTATTTGAATCAAACAAGCGTGTAAAAACATGTACTCTTTGTTGTTTTTTTTGGTAAAAATGTGGCATAATCATATGCTCTTATGTTAAATGAAGAAGGATAAAACAGAGTTCCCAATGTGAATATCGCGTACTCACATTTTTTATTTCCTTGCATACTTACAGAAACTGGAAGAATGCCTCGTGAGATCAAACCTCCATCACGGTATATAACAGATGATGGACTGGCCCCACAGCTCGCTCGCAGGGTGAACACTCCACAGACATCTTCAGCAGATCGTAGAAACAAAGGGAAGGCAAAGGGGAACAATGCAACGCCTCGTCCTAGCAGGCCAGCCTCTGGGAGGCACGTCCATGATTCCATTGTCATTGCTGACGACGATTCTGATGTGGAAATAGTTGAGCCGCCGAAAGCTACGAGTTCTAAAAGAAAAAGAGAGGAGGAAAAAGATCCGGATTGGGGGTCAAGGAAAAAAGTAGGTGAATTATACAAGACTTGTGCGGCAGTGATACAAAATTAGTCAAATAGCAGATCTGCACAACCAACTTGAACAAAAAAAAACTCTTTTTTAAGTTAAAAGGCAAAAATTGACCTATTTTTTCATGTGTAAAATTTTATATAGATAGACTGTCTGCACATAGAGCAATGGCAATTTTTTCTTGTATATTTTAGGATTTTGGTTCGCAGGTAGTCCTGTAAATAGGCAGCTCTTCTGCTTACTTTATGGCTCTGTATATTTTAGGATTTTGGTTCGCAGGTAGTCCTGTAAACAGGCAGCTCTTCAGCTCACTTTATGGCTCTGTATATTTTAGGATTTTGGTTTGCAGGTAGTCCTGTAAATAGGCAGCTCCTCAGCTCACTTTATGGCTCTGTATATTTTAGGATTTTGGTTTGCAGGTAGTCCTGTAAATAGGCAGCTCCTCAGCTCACTTTATGTCACTGCTATTCTGTAGAGACATGTAGGAATCCTAAGCCTAATTAAGTAGATGACGAACTTCAAACAGAAATGTATTGCCTGACGGAGGCAGCAATCACGATTGCATATCTTCTTAGCATGACAAAAAATTTTAATTATTACTAAAAATGCATCAGATTACGAAAGTACGAAAATGTCTGATTCATTACAAATTATGGAGGTTCAAGCACAGCAAGTCTTTGATCTGTTCAATGAAGGAGCCAGAGTAGCTGGAACACTTGGAGAGGGCTTGTACCCTGATCATCACGAAGTTAGAGTAGTGATCATTCTACTATTTAATGTAAAGACTAGAATGTGTATCACAGCTGTAAATTTCAATTTGCAGACCACATGTATCGAGGGAAATAATAGTGCTAACAAGAAATTCAGTAGTATCCTTTAGGGTGCATTTTTGCCTTTTGCTAATTTTGGGTCTAAATTACGAATTTTTTTTTCCTCTTGGTTTACTCAATTGGATGATCCCAACTAGGCAGGTATGCTATTTGACCCTCATAGAATCTGGACGTTGTTAAACTATGACGAGTAGGAAGTTTTTTGTATTCAGCTGCCCTTTATTTGATAGAATCCTTCATGTTTGTGACCTTTTGAGCTGGATTAACACACATGTACTAGAGTTTTTAGTTTAGAGAACCAAACATAGAGAGTCGCATGTTCTTGGGAGTCAAGTAAAGAAACCAGCAAAACAGGCCGAGGCATCACCTGAGACCGGCATATCAATGGCAGGCATATCAAACCTCTCAAATGCCTTTTTTGTTTATAGGGACTAAAGAAGTTTGATACACCTATCATCAATATAGAATATATACACACACACATGCGTTCACACACACATATCATGCACATCCTGGCACATACTCTATTTTTTTGTCCTTGGTGAGGCAGTGGTTGCATCATGGTTAGCAAACTCAACCTTATATTTGCAAAGATTTTCTCTTGCAATTTTAAAATCATCTGTGGAACCTGGCCAGTGGGAACTTTGGAAGGACCAGAAAGCCTGAGATCACCTGCTAAAAGTGAATGAGCCTTTATGGCAAAAGCCAATTTTTTCTCTCCATTCCCTCCTCTTTTTCTCGTTGTAGATATCAAAATCATGGAGACCAGAAACTTCCTCCAGCAAGCCAGCGAGGACCCCACAACCCCAGGCAGCCCAGGCACAAGCTCTGCAGAGGATGGTGGCGAAAAGCGCTCCAGTTGCCACCAGGACTGGCCCAGCCAAACCTCAGCAGCGGGCGCCTGTCTCAGCGGCTCCGCCTGCAGTGAGGAAAATGATGAGCGTGGTGGATCTCTACATGGAGTGCCAGGATGAGCCGCTAAGTCTGGTTCAGGTATGTAAAGTTAAGTCAGACCTGCCTACAACCCCGCATCTTGCGGGAAAATCCCGCATTTTTGCCCCTGTCCCGCATTCCCGCATGTTCAGTTAAAAATCCCGCAAAAATAAATAGAGCAAACTGTTAACAAAAACCTCACTAAATGAACACATCCCGAAATATTATCACTTCCAATATCCATTTTTTTACTGCTAGAGAACTGTTACAAATGTGTGACATCGATCATCCATTGTGAACAAGATACCAAACAGAAAGCCCGATCTTTTTGAATACTAGAATAAAAACATATTAAATAGATGCACTAATAACATACTTAATTTAAAAACTGCCAAAAATTTAGGCCCTGCATTAGATTTGTTTCAGAAAAGTAGTTGAAATTCACAGAAATAAGCTTTTATCAGGTGTAGGCCTATCTTACAACAAATCTAATCCAGAATCTGGATTAAATGTGGGATTGGGATCAGAGTCATGATTTCTACACTCTTTTTTTCTATTTCAAAGAAAAAAATTTGGAGGTTTTAAGATCCTTCACATTTCAAAGTTTATCATATTTTTTATAGATAGATCTTTATATCTAGATCTAAACTTGTCTTTTAGACTCATTGTCACTTTTCATTTCCACAGAAAGACTCCAGCATTTTTTTTTTTAATTATGATTATGTTTTTTTTTTTTAGTTTTTAAATGTAATTTTGCAGGGAAGAGCATTAATTATATCACTTAGCACACAATGTGAACAACTAGAATACACTAAAAAGGGAGACA